>BQNB010121514.1:0-20447 GCA_026074375.1 Tanacetum coccineum
ATAAAGACCATCACTGCAATTTCGAAAGTTAGAGTCCCAAACCTGCAATTTGGCCATACCACAGGGACCAAAAATGCAATTAACTCGGTTTTTTTTGATAATTCCTGGTATTCTGATACTATGTAGAATTATGTTATCCCCTTGATTACAAATGATTACAACAAGCAATATTACTCGCGCGTTGCTGTGGGTGTTCATTTTTCGGGCGTTGTTGTTGTGGGCATTAATTTTATTTTATTTTCGAGTTTATTTTTTCGGTCTCATGTTTATTAGTTTGTTTTTGTTCTTAGAAAAAATTACATGTTTCGTCCCTATGGCTTATACCAAATATCAAGTTTCGTTCCTATTTTATTTTAATTACACTGGGCGTCCCTAATTTTGAAAACTTGCAACGCTGGCCGTCCCTATTTTGGATGGTCGTTAACTTTTTTCGTTAAGTCTGATATTTGTTGGGGCATTTTGGTCTTTTCCATTATAGGGACTAAACTTGTAATTTTTTTGTTCGTTTTAAATTTAAAAAAATGTTTTTATGTTATTATACGTAAAGAATTTAAAAAAAACTTTATAAAATTTTTAAAAAAATTCGTACTTTTAAAAATCTAATTTTTTTTAAATTAATTTTTTTTGTACTTTTTAAATTAAAAAATATTAAGTTGTTATTCGTTGAAAAATTTTAAAAAATTAAAAAAAAAATCGTACTTTTTAAAATCATAAATTTTTAAAATAAATTTAAATCTTTTTTCGTACTTTTTATATTTAAAAAAATAATTTTTAGGTTTAAATTTTTTTCATACTTTTTAAAATCTTAATTTAAAAAAAAAGTAAATTTAAATTTATTTTTTTTTAAAAATAAGAAAAAAAGTAAAAAAAAATCCGGAGTAAAAAGTAAAAATGTTTTAACTTTTTATTTTTTCTTAACTTTTAAAAAAATAATTTTTTTGTTAAATTTAAAAATGTACGAAAAAAATTTAAAAGTTTTTTGTAAAAAAATTTAAACCTAAAAAAATATATTTTTAAATATAAATACGAAAAAAGATTTAAATTTATTTTAAAAAATTTAGATTTTAAAAAGTACGAACTTTTTTTTTAATTTTTTAAAATTTTTTAACGAATAACAACGTAAATTATTATTTTTATTTAAAAATTACGAAAAAATTTTCATTTTTTTTAAATTAAGATTTATAAAAGTACGAATTTTTTTTTTTAATTTTGTAAGTTTTTTTAAAATTCTTTACATATAATAACATATTTTTTTTAAACGAACGAAAAAAATTACAAGTTTAGTCCCTATAATGGAAAAGACCAAAATGCCCCCACAAATATCAGACTTAACGAAAAAAGTTAACGATCATCCAAAATAGGGACGGCCAGCGTTACAAGTTTCAAAATTAGGGACGCCCAGTGTAATTAAAATGAAATGGGGACGAAACTTGATGTTTGGTATAAACCATAGGGACGAAACATGTAATTTTTTCTTGTTCTTATATTAAATGACAATCGTGCGTTTTTTTTTTGGCCCAAGCCGATAGAAAGTCGTAAATAGTAAAAAATGAGAGTACGTCGCATTGTTGTGTGGCATTAAAAAAAAATTTCGGGTTTATTTTTTCGGTCTCATGTTTAATAGTTTGTTTTTGTTCTTATATTAAATAACAATCGCGCGTTTTTTTTTTTTTGGCCTAAGCCGATAGAAAGTCGTAAATAGTAAAAAATGATAGTACTTCACGTAAATATTTTTTTCTTATTTTTGGCCAAAGAAGAGGAGGGGGATTGTTAAAAAAAAATTACCGATGAACATTAACAGGTACAGTAGCCGGGGGTACTGTAGCAATGTTACTGTTCATATTACTGTAGCATGGGGTCAAAAACGACGTCGTATGACTATTGTAATAGGATATATGATAATACCAATATATATAGATAGGGTAAATAGGTTAAGCCCAATATTAGTAAAACGCACGGGCCTAATTAACAACTACTGCTAACAAATTCCCCTTCTATTTGTCATATGTGAAATATAAGAGCTTGGATAAATTTATAAAAAACAAGTAAAGTTTCAAATGGTATAAAAGGTACTCAATTCCAACAATTGACAAACTAATACACATTAATAGATGACTAATGAGCATACACAACTAATATATTCGAAAAAGAATAAACATATACATGACTAATGAGCATAACACTTTTTATTACCAAGAAGGAAAGAACAAACAATACATAGCACAAAATCACACATCTAAGGAAAAGCTACCAAAAAAGCTATATCGCGCCACAGGCACATGAAATATGTGAATAAATAAGAGAACGTGAACACAATTGAACAATGGAACACAACGACATGCTACAAAGTGGCTAATGACACACAACCCACAATCATACAATATATTATAAGCAAAAAAACCCCACACTTCAGATCTGAAGTTCTTTATACTACAACAAGTAGGTTTTAAAGGCATTAATCAAGCTTTACAAACACATAAATTCAGCAAGCAGCAAGCGACGTACATATCAAGGAACCCGGGATTAAAAATAACAAGAAAAACAACCAATAGATAGATCTATGATTATGTTAAAGATACGATTTATCATAAGAAAAAATCCCCCACTTTAGATATAAACTTCTTTATATTACAATAAGTAGGTTTTAAAGACAAAAATCAAATTTAACAAACACTTGAATACAACAAACAACTCAGGATCACTATTTTTCCCTAAATTAATGATAACACGTTATATATTGGCATAGTTACACCGTTTTAATCATAATTCCTTCATATGAACTCTGCTTTTGATGATTCAAGAAGCAACGAAACCAAAAGAGAGAGATATATATACAACTTTCATTTTTGAGTCGAATGTAGAATTCTAACCCATTACCGTCACAAGTCAAGTCAACTAAGAACAAATTTTTTGATGCTAGTCAAATATCTGTGATGCAGGTAGCTTCATAAATATGATTATAGCTCTATCGTTGCTTACATGAAGAGTCATGAACAAGGAATGATGATTTAGTTATTAAAAGTTGATAAAAGATGAATCGAGAAAGAATCAAGCGAATAAAGAACAAATGAAGAATTAATGATAACACATTTAATTTTGACGTAGTTACACCATTTTCTTTTATACAAACTTCGCTTTTGACGATTCAAGAAGCCACGAAACATGGAGAGAGCGATCTAAAACTTTCGTTTTGTTGAATCTAAAATTTCAACCCGTTAGCGTTACAAGTCATGTAAACTAAGAATTCAGT
Organism: Tanacetum coccineum; assembly: GCA_026074375.1. Classification (NCBI taxonomy): domain Eukaryota; kingdom Viridiplantae; phylum Streptophyta; class Magnoliopsida; order Asterales; family Asteraceae; genus Tanacetum; species Tanacetum coccineum. Next base: position 3,251 of record BQNB010121514.1, read on the forward strand.
TTTGAAAATGTTATTTAAAATTGGACAAGCAAATTATTCTCAGAAAGGACACATTTGATCGCAAATTCCAATGATAAAAAATTCAAGATCTATGTGTTCATATGCTTTGGTACATCTTTAAAGATGATCCGACGATTTATTAACTCGGGTCACTATTTTCCCTAAATTAATGATAACACGTTATATGTTGACATAGTTACACCATTTTGGTCATAATTCCTTCATACGAACTCCGCTTTTGATTATTCAAGAAGCCACGAAACCCGAAGGAAAAGATATACAACTTTCGTTTTGGAGTCGAATCTAGAATTTCAACCCATTACCGTCACAAGTCAAAACAAAGAATTTACTTTTTGATGCGAGTCAAACATTCGTGATGCGGGTAGCTTTATAAATGTGAATGTAGCTCTATCGGAAGTTACATGAACAAGGAAAGATTATTAAATTATTAAAAGCTGATCAAAGATGGTTCGAGAGAAAATCTTGTGGAGAAACAACTCTGCTTTAAAGATGTACCAAAGCATATGAACGCATAGATCTTGAATTTTTTACTGTTGGTCATAATTATTTTAAACTAACTCCGCTTTTGATGATTCTAGAAACCGCAAAACCAAGAGAGAGTGAGAGAGAGAGAGATTTCTGAAACTTTTCTCTGGAGTCGAATCTAAAATTTCAACCTATTAGCGTTACAAGTCAAGTCAACTAAGAATTCAGTTTTGAAAATGTTATTTAGAATTGACAAGCAAATTATTCTCGAAGAGGACACATGTGATCGCAAATTCCAACGGTTGAATTCAAGATTTATGTGTTTATATGCTTTGGTACAAGGACGACCCGACGGTTAAATAACTCAGGATCGCTATTTTCCCTCAATTAATAATGACACATTATATGTTGACATAGTTATACCGTTTTGGTCATAATTCCTTCATACAAACTCCTCGTTTGATGATTCGAGAAGCCATGAAATCAGGAGAGAGAGATATACAACTTTCGTTTTGGAGTCGAATCAAGAATTTCAACCAATTACCGTCACAAGTCAAGTCAACTTAGAATTCAGTTTTTGACGCGAGTCAAACATTCGTGATGCGGATAGCTTCATAAATATGATTATGGCTCTATCAAAAGTTAAAGAAAGAGACATGAACAAGGAAAGATGATCAAGTTATTAAAAGTTGATAAAAGATGGACCGGAAAAGAATCAAGTGAAGAAACAAAGAACAAATGACGAATTATTGATAACACGTTATATGTTGACATAGTTACGCCGTTTTGGTCATAATTCTTTCATACGAACTTTGCTTTTGATGATTCAAGAAGCCACGACAACGGGAAAGAGAGATCTACTACTTCCTTTTTGGAGTCGAATCAAAATTTTTATCCCATTACCGTCACAGGTCAAATCGATAAATGTAGTAACAAGAAAAATAATTCCAAATAAAATTGGTTAACTTTTGCATAAAAAAAGAGGTGGGGATTTCCCTCTACTTTTTCCATATATTTAGCATAAAAATGTTCAAAATATTTAACCAATAATTTTCGCAACAAATAGTTCGTTGCTATATTAGCAATTTCATTGCTAATAATTGATAGTTTATTTGGCAAAAATTAAAACTCCGTTGCTTAGTTTTTTACAACGAAAATTTTAGGGAAAGTTGTTGCTAAAAAAGAGAGGGAATGTTCCCACCAAATTTTGAGTAAATAGCAACGAGTTTCGCAACTAAAATTCGTTGCTAACCAAAGATTCCAGTTTTGCTTAATTTTGTTGCTATATTAGTTGTTAGTGTGTTAATTTAGCAACGACTTATTGGTTGTTGCAAAATTTTCGTTGCTATTGACACTTTTTCTAGTAGTGACCGTCAAAAACGGGTTTTGTTGCCATCCAGTGGCGGATTCTTCTCAAGCAAAAAAAATTGGCTCCGCCCCTCTTGCCATCCCTATAGATAGTGAGACTATTTAGAGTATGTGATACATATCCTAATCACAAGGGCTACAAAATTGTAGAAATTATTGAATTGCTTAGACTAGCACCGAACGGTAAGAAGCAATGGGGCTAGAAAAACCAAAGAAGACACAATTATCTTGTAATTTAAACCAATGGCTCATAAGCATATTAATAAATTAAACTTATAAGTATACGTGTCACAATTGTCTAAGATTGTGACCATATACCCGCAGCCGATATTTCATCCTTTGAGGATATATGACACAATAAACCCGGATAGAAAGTTAAACTCATTGATACATCGTTAAATTAGAAGAATCAGAGACTAATCAAGCAACGAAAATCATAAGAAGAAAAAGAAAGAAAGAATCGTTAAAGGGTCCCTCAAGTTACATCAGTCAAATGACAATTCGATTTGATAGTCTTGCCTCGAACCCTCCTTCAGCTCGCTTTACAAGGTCATACGGCATGTAGGTACCAAGAAGTTTGTCCCAAATGGGTGAAAAATGCTTAGGAATCATCTTCAAATTTAATTACCGCTTTGAGTTCATGCAGTGAAAGCATTACTTTACTTTCAATCTGGCAATTTCAGGTGTACTTTGGAAAGACAAAGGAGAGGCTATGCACTTTGCGTCCTCCATCTGAATTGCTATCTATGACACTTCCCGACAGTAGAAATCCGTAACTTCAGTAAAGCTCCCGCCAAGACATTTAAGCTGTTTAATGTGTTTCAGTTGCACATTGCCATGTTTGAATACACTGATGTGGATGTTACAATATTCCGTTATTTCAAATGACAATAACTATTAGAGTTTTTGCTCCTTGTTGTGTTTTAGCTTTGCTAATAATATTATACACTCGGTTGTGTACTGGTAATTTTGTCAATATCGCTACATGAACTAGCATATGAGCTGATAATGGATACAACGGCTTAGGTTAATTAGCATAAGCTGTCATGAGATCGACAAAACACACAATCTAGCCAATAACATCACATCATATGTCGAAAAGATGATATACTTTTTATAAAGTTTTAGCCACCGGCATCGTATTTCAAGATAAACTAGTACCGACTACAACTGATGTCAACAACACTACTAGATCCCCACTGCACATCAGCTTTTGAATCAATAGTTGATCAAAAATATCTTCACCGAAACTATAACTACCAAATCTTTAGCTCAAGTTGTTGCACTCACAGGTGGTTCAACTTCTTGCTTGACAATATATTCCTCTTCCTTCACCTCTTCTTAGTGGCGGAACTATGTGAGGACAGTGGAGGGTCCCAAAAAAAAAATTATGCGTTCAAGTTCCGCCACTGCCTCTGCTTTGGTGTCACTATCATTTTCATCGCCTGCAAACATTCACACAGGCATTAATTCAACAACAAAATGATAATTACAGTTAGCAAAATCATTAGATGAATATATCATATATGGTTACTCATAGAAGACCGATTATAGATGGTCAATCTCCCAAGAAGTAGGTACAAGACGAGATGGATAAAGCCCTTTGAGCGGACAAGACTCTAAGAAAACTAGAGAGAAACAAGACCTTTTAACAATTTGCTTTTTCATCTTTTCTACTGTGATGCACGGTCACAATTATATAAGAAAGATGCATAGTACTAACTTACCACTAGCCTAGTATTTAGGAGCAGTAAACATGGACTAAATGTGGGAAATGTGAATTCTAAATACATGCATTAGAAGAGTTCCGACTTACGAATTTGTGATAAGTGAGCAATCTAGCATTACAACAAACAAATACCACGTAACACGTCGAAAGAGAGAATTTGTATGCATGTAACTTGTTCAGATCTTATTCTCATATAGTAGTAGCTTGTTTCACGGAAGAAGTAACTTAACAAAAGACAAGAATAAAGATATATGTGCATTTATGTTTTACGTGTAGAAAAGGGGAAAGCTTTGATGATTCATTTTATCGCGTTTAAGATATAGGATAATAACAAAACTTGTTCCTGTAAATCTTTGTTTCTTTCTAGATACATATGTGATATATAAAAATCGGTACAGGAAGTAAATAACATTTATGATGACGTATAATAGGCATACCAGGCCTCTGGGCCTGTGCCGTATTATTACAATGGGTCCCGAGCTCAACTAAACAAATAACCGGGCCAAAACTAAGCCCAAGATAGCGTTGGCACAGCCCAAACATAGCAAGACGGACGCCGGCCGGTTTAGGCCGCTTCCGCTTACCACCCACGGAAGGGAAGCCGCATCCGTAGTCACGATTATCGCGGATCCTTGCCCGACAAGGGTCCCACTCTACAACTACAATTATAAGCGAAATACGAGGAAACTCTAGTACCAGTTTTCCCTATAAATAGGAGCACTCTGACACACCACAAGGTACACAATTCTCTGACATTCTTTACACACATATATTCTCTGACAACATGAGCACTTACTCTTACGCCGGAGTCCAATCGTGGGGTCCGTCCCCACGATAAGACTGAAGGTTCTTTTCTTTACATGTGCAGGAAATCATCTCCTTTACTTGCTCTAGTACAAGATCCAATCCATTAGTCGCTTACCGGCCCAACCCAGTAAGCGTTCTCAATCCATTTTATTCCCCAACACACATTTTGTACTAACAAGTTGGCACCATCCGTGTGAGCGCGAATACAACTGCGTTTTCTAAAATACTCACTATGAGCACTAACGAGCAAACTCCACTTAGCCAGCCCACGTCCGCCGTGAAAAACACGCTGGGGAAGGAGCAAGTTCCGTAAGACCTGGTCAGGCCTATTTCTGACGAAGCTCTGCAAGAATACTGTGACAAGAATTACCATCAAATTCTACCAATCATAGCTGAAAAAGTGCTCCAAGAAAAGGTGCAGCAAGAAAAGCTCAAAGCAGTAAAAGCTCGTCTTAACTTTGAAGAAGCCTCGCGACACTCCGAGTCAGGAGCGCCGAGCAGAAGAAGGAGCCTTAAGGAAAGGATTGGACCTAGGCATGCTCGTAGCGTGTCCAAATGCCCTAAATCAAGGCACGGTCGTTCCAAATCACCAAGGAAGAAGGATCCGAAAAGAAGTACAGTGTTCAAAAGATTGGAAAAAAGTGTATTTCACAGGCTAGGAGACAAGAAGAAGAATGTGTCTGCGCATTTAAGAGATTTAGGGCATAGGTCATATTATAGCAGTCGCAGGGACATAGAAAGTTATTACCAGAGTTCTCGCTCTAGAGAAACATAAATTGCTTCCGAGAAACATCGCCATAAAAGAGAGTCCTCACAAAGGACGGAGGCACTGTCGGAAAGTGAAGGAAGTTCGGGAGGGTATTGGAAGTCAAAACCAAAGAAGCAAAAGTCGAGTGTTGAGGATGACCTATCCCAACCATGGGTATGTGAAGAAACAGATCATTTCACTCCTCGGATCCGTTACTTTGATTTCCCAAGAACCCGAATGCCTAGTCATATCAAAACATATGATGGAAGTGAAGACCCAGAAGATCATTTGAAAATCTTTCAAGCGGATGCCAAGATGGAACGCTGGGCAATGCCAACCTGGTGCCATATGTTCAACTCCACGCTCACTAGAAATGCCAAGGTATGGTTCGATGACCTTCCAAAAGAATCAATCGACAGTTACGATTATTTGAGGAAAGCATTCCTAGAAAACTACCTCTAGTAGAAAAAATGCATCAAAGATCCGGTTGAAATTTACAACATCAAGCAGAGAGAGGTTGAATCCACAGAATAATTCGTACGGAGGTACAAGCTTGAATGCAGGGACGTAAAGGGAACTCCAGAATGCATGAAAATCTTCGGATTTATGCACGGAATTACCAATCCCAAGCTAATCAAACGATTACATGACAAAATCCCTAAGTCAGTGGATGAAATGATGAGGGTAACCACGGCATTCCTCAGAGGGGAGGTAGCGGCCTCCAATCGCGAACGGAAGAAGTCATTTCCGTCATGGAAACAACAAGAAGCCGGACTAAAACAAAACTTCAAGAAGGGAAGCTTCCAAAACCAACAAAGGATGGAACGAAAACAAGACAGATTCACCTTTCTCACAAAGACACCTAAAGAAATCCTAGCCCTGGACAAAGGAAAGTTTCAACCCCCTCCGCTAATGACAACCTAGTAGAAAAAAGAAATGTTAGGAAATTATACGAGTTTCATGGGGAAGTAGGACATACGACTGATGAGTGTATGCACCTAAAAAGACAAATAGAAGCAATGCTAAAGACCGGAAAGCTGTCACATTTAATTAAGGAATTGAAACAAAATAATGGAAAAGACTAGACAAAGGCAGCAAAAAAGGGGGAACCCCAGGAAAAGACAAGTCGTTGGCAATATTAATAGTACAACCATGGCAGAGGATAGCAAGACAAAGAATTACTCAAATTTTCTCCCCGGAGTCAGTAATCTCCTTTCCACCGCTAGGGGAAGTGGACGGAACGGAAGGCCCCATGATTATTGAGGCTGAAATAGGAGGACATTGCGTGCATCGCATGTATGTGGACGGAGGCTCCTCCTTAGAAATTTTGTATGAACATTGCATTAATAGATTTTGCATGGAGGTTAAAAATTAGCTGATTCCCGCAACCACACCATTGGTCGGGTGCAGTGGAGAAATAATATGGCCATTAGGGCAAATATCGTTGCTGGTAAAGATAGGTGATGAGGAGCACTCGGCGTCTGCTTAGATGAACTTTATGGTAGTAAGATCACCTTCTCCCTACAATGGGATTATAGGAAGACCAAGGGAAAGGAAGATCCGGGCAATCCTATCCACGACACACAGAATGCTAAATTTGCCATGGTTGGGGGAATAGTCACATTACGGAGCGGCAAGATCATCCCGCTAGAATGCTCGATGGTTTCAGAACCAGGGGTGTCACGGCATGTCATTAATAGAGTTGCGAAAGAAAAAAATCAGGTGGCAATCCACCTAGAATATCTAGAACAAACTGTAGTGATAGGCTCTACTCTGACGGAAGAAGGACAAAAGGAGCTGTGCGGATTGTTAAGACGTCACCTTGATATGTTCGCTTGGAAACCGGCAGACATGACTGGGGTTTCGCGGCACGTAGCCGAACATAGATTAAATATTCGTGAAGGATGCCTACCCGTTAGACAAAAGAAAAGGGGGCAAGCATCGAAGAGGAATAAAATAATTTGCGAAGAAGTAGAAAAACTAGTGGATGCCGACATCATGAAAGAAGTCCATTATCATAGCTGGCTGTCAAACCCAATAATGGTGGAAAAACATGACGGCAGTTGAAGAATGTGCGTGGATTACAAAGACTTAAACAAAGCATGCCCCAAAGATGGCTATCCATTGCCAGAAATAGATTGGAAGGTAGAATCCCTCTGCATGTACCCCTTCAAATGCTTTCTAGATGCATACAAAGGATACCATCAAATAAAAATGGCGGAAGAGGATGAGGAAAAGACGGCGTTCATCACAAGCCAAGGGATATTCTGTTACTCAAAAATGCCGTTCAGGCTAAAAAATACCGGAGCAACCTACCAGCGCTTGGTGGATAAGGCTTTCCAAAAACAGATTGGTCGAAACTTGGAAGTATATGTAGATGACCTAGTCATTAAGAGCCGAACGAAAAAAGAAGTGATCAGAGACATGGAAGAAAGATTTAAAACTCTTAGGGAGATAAACATGAAGTTAAACCCCAAAAAATGTGCTTTTGGGATGAGGGAAGGCACCTTTCTGGGGTACAAAGTGGACGCGGATGGACTAAGAGTATGTCCGGACAAAGTATAAACGGTCCTCAACTTACCATCTCCTAAATTTCTGAAGGACGTGCAAAAATTAAATGGGAAACTGGCAAGCTTAAATTGATTCCTGTCTAAATCCGCGGAAAAGTCCTTTCCATTCTTTAAAACCATGAAAAAGTGCACAAAGAAAAGTGATTTCCAATGGACCGCGGAAGCTGAAATGGCATTTAAACGAATGAAGCAACTGATAGCCGAGTTGCCCATGTTAGTTACGCGAAAGGAAAAAGAGGAGTTGATTATGTATCTGGCAGCCGTAAAAGAGGCCATTAGTGCGGTCTTGATGACGAAAAAAGACGAGAAGTAAGTGCCCATTTACTTTGTTAGCCGTGCGTTACAGGGCCCAGAAATCAACTACACTCCAATGGAAAAATTAATACTTGCTTTGGTAAGTGCTAGCAAGCGAATAAAAAGATATTTCTAGGCACACACAATAGTCGTGATCACTGACCAACCAATAAAGCGACTGCTGTCTAACCCGGAGGTAACAGGAAGGTTGCTCAAATGGAGATTCAAATTAAAAGAGCATGACATTCAGTACAAACCAAGAACGTCAGTAAAGGGACAAATTCTGGCGGACTTCATTGTAGAACGTCCGGAGGATGCCACATTTGATACGCCAATAGAGGAAGGGGAAGAACTTCTGGACCCATGGGTATTATTCACTGACGGATCATCATGCATCGACGGTTCCGAGGCTGGTTTAATAATCACAAACCCAGAAGGAATGGAATTCACCTATGCTCTAAGGTTCAGATTCAATGCTACTAACAACGAGGCAGAATACGAATCCCTAATAGCTGGTCTCTGGATAGCCGGGCAAATGGGAGTATAAAATCTCCAAGCAAATATGGATTCCAAACTCGTAGCCAACCAGGTAAACGGAGTGTATGTAGCAAAAGAGGCAAGCATGGTCAAATACCTAGAAAAGGTAAAAAAATCTCGCGAGTAGTCTTTTCAAAGAATTCTCCATAAAACAAGTACCCAGAGGAGAAAACAAAAAAGTAGACGCGTTAAGCAAGATAACATCTATGAGTTTCGCCCACCTAAGCAAGCAAGTACTTGTGGAAGAACTCAGGGAAAAATCAATAGATGAACAGGAGGTACTAGCGGTAGTAGAAGAGGAGGGGCACACTTGGATGACCCCAATCCACGAATACCTAGCGGAAGGAATCCTCCCTGAAGAAAAGAGGAAGGCAAGGGTTGTACGCCGCAAGGCGGAAAGGTATGTCGTGATAAACGAAACACTATAAAAAAATCCTTCCTCGGGCCATGGTTGCGATGTGTTGGACCACTCCAGGCAAACTACGTTCTGAGATAAATCCATGAGGGGTCATGCAGTATGCATTCTAGACCAAGATTCGTGGTAGCAAAAGCTTTAAGATCAGGGTACTACTAGCCAACTATGCACACGGATGCTAGAAATTTGATAAGAGGATGCAGTGACTGTCAGGTCCACCGACCTGTGCTAAGGAATCCACAAGAAAAGCTAACACCCATCACGTCTCCATGGCCATTTTATAAGTAGGGAATTGACATAGCCAGACCTTTTCCGGAAGGCCCCGGTAAGGTCAAGTTCCTGATAGTGGCGATGGATTACTTCACCAAATGGATAGAAGCAAAACCCGTGGCAACCATAACAGGAGCCCAAGTTAAAAAATTTGTATGGGACAATGTGGTATGCAGATTTGGCCTTCCAAGAGAAATAGTATCTGACAACGAAAAGCAATTCAGGGATAACCCATTTAAAGACTGGTGTGAAAAGCTAAGTATCCGCCAATGCTTTGCTTCCGTTAAACATCCCAAACCAACGGCTTGGTAGAAAGGGCAAACAGAAGTTTAGGGGATAGAATCAAGGCGCGGTTAGGTGAGAATAATAAAAACTGGGTAGAAGAAATTTCACATGTCTTATGGGCACATCGTACCATGATCAAGTCAAGTAATGGAGAAACACCATTCTTATTAACATATGGAGCGGAAGCAAGTGATTCCCATTGTCAAATGGCAGCCAACCTTAAGAACTGCAGAAATCGATGTGATCAAGAACAATGAAGCCTTAGGAATCAATTTGGACCTTTTAGAAGAAAAAAGAGAGCAGGCAGCAATCCAGGAAGCAAGAAGCAAAGCCAAGATGGAGAAATACTATAACGCCAGGGTCCAAAGCACAAGATTTCGTCTAGGAGACCTTGTCTACCGGAACAACGAAGCAATCTACGCGGAAGATGGGGGCAATCTTAGACCTAAGTGGGAGGGACCATATAAAGTCATGGAAACACTGGGTATAGGAGCATACAAGCTTAGAGATCGCAAAGAAAATACCCTTCCGCGAACATGAAACGTTTGCAACCTTAAGAAATGTTATATGCATGAAATGTAAGCACCTCTTGCACGCAAGGCAAAGCAGAAGAAATGGCACTGCTCGAATTTTCTTTATTGTAATATATTTAAGTTTTAATGAATGAAAAGTGAAGCCTAGTTACCTTCACAAGTTTTTACTTTTTACTTTGAGTTTTTTGTTTATTTTATACTTTGCAAAATTACTTGAATATTGCATGAATCGGTAAGACACGCACGTTTAGGGCACGACTCCGCAAACATTATCCCGAATAATAAAGAAAGATAACCTAGCAACCAACTCAAGTACGTAAGAGGTATTGCAAGCCCAATACTGGGAAAATGTCCCGCAAGCATTTCACTAAGACTATCATCACAAGCATGTGACAATGATAAAATAAGATAACATGAAAAGTACTAACACAAAACAGAAATCAACAAATATTACATAACAGTTACAAGTAATGTTTACACGCAAACAGAAGCCACAAAAAGGCCACATATGGCCATGGCACTAAAGTAACATAAGTACAAGCCTACGGAGCTGAAACATGCTCTGGCGTGGTATCTAACTCTTTCCGCCATCAAAAACGATCTTGGGTACGAGGGACCTCATGGATAGCATCGTAGCCGGACTAGGTCAGAGCAAATGTAGTCGAAAGGGAAGTTGCACGCCATGTTAAAATCACAGAATAACTCGCCTCACTAGTCAATTTTTTCTAGGCAACAAAGACCAATTCCACCAATCAAAAAAGAATCTGTAGAGACAGCCGGCGAGGGTTGCGTCCCCGCTATCCCTTTGAACACGAGTGTATTACTACCTCTAAATAAAAGACAAAGAAGTTTCCTCAAAGAATCACCTATCCTCTAGACGTAATAGGAATCATGAGTTGATCAGGCAAAGGTTGCAGTTGGCTGGCTTCAGAGGTTTCTGCAGCAGTGTGGACAACCAGTGGTTCGAGCAGGTTGTCAAACCGTAGTGTTGACCTAAATATGCTGTTCTATAATTTGGTGGTATGAGATTTGTGATTTTATGTGTTCTAATGTTTGGTTGTGGAAAATGTGCTATTGGATAATCAATCCATTGAGCGTGATCGCTCAATGATTGATTTGTTTGAATTTTTGTGAAGTTCATTTCGTCACTTTGGTGACAAAGGAAATGTTTTTTGGTGAACGAACGTTTTCGCGTTAATTGGGTAAGTAATTATACGTATAACGGGTTGTTATGTTAGTTAATTAAGATAAGGTAGGTTTTAGAAGTAAGTTTAAGAGAAATGAGTTTTGAAAATATGAAGTTTTTGGTAAACTTTCCATAAAATAGAAAAGATTTGGAAATAAAAATTATTATTAGAAGTCTTGTCAAGCAAAATGTTTAACAAATTAGCTATAGGTTTTTATAAAACTTAAGTATAAAGATAATTAATTAATAAAAGAAAAGAAAAAAAATATTTTTTTTACCCATGAATAGTAAAAACGAATTTTAGAAAATAAAAGAAAAAAAAGTAAAGTCCTAATCCTAATCTAAAACTAATTGGACTTACACTACAACTCATCTAGGAGGCTTATAAATATAAAACCCAATCCCTCACCCCTTCATTTTTTTTGTTCGACCGGTTGAGAGAAAGAAAAAGGGAGAAGAAAATTTTAGGGTTTTTCCAAGGTAAGTTTTCTAGTTATGTTTAATCCTAGTTATAATCTTTTAATTCTAGTAACTTAATATGATGGATTAGGGTTCATGTAGGATCTGTAAATTTAAGGTTTTTATGTTTTAAAATCGTTTTTTAAAATGGATAATGAAGTTAACCATGGGTAATTAGGGTTTTAGGTTAAGGTAAAGTTTCGGATTAAAATGTTGCAGTTTTGTAGGGTCAACTTGCTAAGTCATAACTTATCATCCAATACTTTTAATGATTTTTCAAAAGCCTAAAAATTATCTAACAGAAGACTACTTACAAACCGAGTATAGTTTTCAAGAATTAAAAGTGAGTGGAAAGGTAGTTTATATAATTCAAACAATATCGTGTCACAGGCTGAATTTTTAGTCAGGAGTTTAGGCTCAAGTTGTGTGAAGTGAAAACCTATATAAATTTTAAATTAGACTTACCTTTATACAGTAGTTGATAGTCTAAGTTATTATTTTTAAGTCTATACTTTTGAGTTGCACGAATCAGACCCCAAAATGGGACTGTTTTGAGTTTGATTTTCTTAGGGAGGACTTGTGTATTAATGGGACACTTGGAAATACCCTTCCACGAACATGGAATATCCGCAACCTTAAAAAATGTGATATGCACGAAATTTAAGCACCTCTTGCACGCAAGGAAAAGCGAAAGAGAGGGCACTGCTCGAACTTTCTTTATTTGTAATATATTTAAGTTTTAATGAATGAAAAGTGAAGCCTAGCTACCTTTACAAGTTTTTACTTTTTACTTTGAGTTTTTCTTTGTTTACTTTATACTTCGTAAAAATTATTTGAATATTACATGAATCGGTAAGACGCGCACGTTTGAGGGCACGACCCGTAAATATTATCCTGAATAATAAAGGAATGAGTAACCTAGCAACCAACTCAAGTATGTAAGAGGCATTGCAAGCCCGGTACTGAGAAAATGTCCCACAAGCATTTCACTAATACTATCATCACAAGCATGCGACAATGATAAAACAAGATAGCATGAAAAGTACTAACACAAAAAAAGAAATTAACAAATATTACGCAACACTCACAAGTAATATTCACGTACAGACAAAAGTCACAAAAAGGCCACATACGGCCACGAGGCTAAAATAACAAGAATACAATATTACGGAGCGGGAACATGCTCCGGCGTGGTATCTAGCTCTTCTTCAAAAAAAAACCTTAGGGGATGGAGGAACCAAAGTGGATAACGTCGCATGGACTGGATAGGTTTGAGCTAAGGTAGTTGAAAGAGCAGTTATCGCGGCTGTAGTAAAATCCGCAGAAGAACTCGCTCCGCCAGTTAGATTTCTAGCAGAAAGGGGCTCGATCAACGGAAGAATGGAATCCGTAAGAGACAAGTGGCGAGCAGCTGTGTCTCCCCTAAGTTGTAAAACACGATTGTGCGTCGCCTCTAAGGAAAAGGCCAAAAAAGTCTCTCCAATAATTACCTGATCCTCCAGTCGGTGAATCGGAATCATGAGTTGATCAAGCGAAGGATGCAGCTGGCTGGTGACAGAAGTTTCGGCAGAAGGACCTTCCAAACGGAGAAGGTCCATAATGTCCGCCATGCTAGCATCCTTATTGGCCTCTAACTGAGCAAGGAGAGAAAAACTCACACCTTGAAGGGCATTGATGGCAGCAATGTAATCACTCTCGGTGGAAAGGTTAAAAGCGGCAACATCCGTAATACTTCTCCCAGATGCCCCATGATCAATACCCGCTGCTAAACCATCCTGCATACCTTTGTCGATGTCACGACCTATAGCCTCGCCCATAGAAGATAGGTACTCGGGATATGAAAGGCACTTCGCTAGCACAAGCTTGAGTCCACAGCTAAGGATCCACCTCCGCCCGGCTATGGTAGTCAGGTAGCGGGGGTAAAACTCAGCGTCCATATGAAGGACCATTTCCATAAGGTCAGAATCTATAGCCGCGACACGATCGCTAAGAACTCTCATCTGCTCAGCCTGCATCTTCTCAACATGTTCCTTAAAAAGCTTCAAGGCAGACTCCAGTGAGCTTTTCTACGACAAAAAAATGTGTTAGCCATAATAACAAAGGCAATAACACGATCAAGGATGTAAGGAAACCTGTGGATACCTGAGTGGCAAGACAATCCTTCTCAGATTCTAAAGAAGCTACCTTGAAATTGAGCTCATCACGGGAAAGCCAGAAGCCAGACAAATCGGCAGTAAGATTGGCAACCTGAGAGGAAAGGGACGCCAACTTAACCTCTTTGGAAGCAGCCACAGACTCAAGGGCTTTAATCCTCTCAGACAAAACATTATTTTCTCCTTAAAGAGCAAAATTCTTCTCTTTCAAATCCCGTAGCTCAGTACCCTTGGTAGCATCCGCAGCCTCTACCATAGATAGTTGACTGCGAAGAGAGATAACTTCAGTAGCCTCAGTTTCTTTCAAAGACAACAAAGACTTTAGATGCGCAATTTCCACGTCTTTATCTGAAAGAAGGATAGTCTGCTCAGCACATCTGTTTTCAAGCTCACCTTTCTTCTCTAAAGTATGCTCCGCTCGCATCCTTACCTTCGCCCCCAAACACACCTGCCGTGCGGCCCCAACATTAAACTTAGAATAAAGTTGATTGTAATCCATGGCACGCAGCTGTGTAAATAAGGCAGGTGGGGCAAGACGATCCGTCATGTCACGACAGACATAAGGATCGTCAAGAATGGAGTCATTAGTTACCTTCCATATCGGAACATACACACGACGCATGGTCTCAGTATCAAGGCTCTGGGAAGCATAAAAAGAATTTGACGAAATGGAAGGATTCTTCAGCTTAGAAATACTGGCCGCATCCGCATCAACCCACCTGCGGACGCAGAATCTCCAATATGCTCAAAGTCTTTAGGCACGTCCTTAGCTTTTGAACCAGTAGCAATATTAGCATTAACAGTAGTGGTAATGGCAACTGTCACTACCGGAGCATCCGCAGTAGATCTGACAAGAGAAGCGGCCTCAGTATATGAACCTGAATGATGGGAACTATCCGAAGAGACAACATACCTCACGTGGAGAGGACGGGTCTGAAAATTCAGCCCAAACATAGAATCTACAGGTCCAACATCAGGCATAGGGGTAGCAGAGGCAGTGACAAGAGGTTCCGTAGCATCGCTAGGGATGACAGAACCCTCCGGAACCATCCCACAAAGGGCAGAAAGAGATTTCCCACCGATACTGGGAGGTAAAGACTGATGATCATCCCTTAGTTTTTTCAGAGGAAGAACGGAACCACTAGCGTCCCAGTCACCTTTCTCTTCAGTTTCTTCTAGGGCTTCTCAGTAACAACTTCCAAAGCATCTTTAGCAATAACTTCATCATGAACATTATCATCTTTTTCAGCAGAATGCTCCTGCCCAGCATTATCTCTCTCATTAAAAAGCCGGTCGATGCTGTCACTACTGCCCCCCGAGGCAACAGTAGCAGAAGAATCCAAGGCAACGGTATGACCCTCAGTCATCTTCAGTAATTTAAGCTCCCTATCCACAAGATTTCTTTCTCCTACCCGTACCTTAGTGGGATCAGAATGACGAATAAACGCAAATAGGTCCATCTTTGCAAACGTAAGAAAGGTGTTAGAAATAATAACAACAAAACAAAATTTAAGACGCAAGGCAAAAATATACCCACCTTCATCACCATCCCAGAATGTTGGATAAGAATTCTCATCCAGTGTATAGTAACGGCTAATACCAACCCAACACAAGAAGGGTTCCGGAAATTTCCGGAACGAAGCGGTATGAGTCCGCAGAAACTCGCACGCCTCCATTTCATACCGAGAGAGTTTAGGAGGAGGGTCTTTACTCAAAATTTTACTTTTTAAAGATATAGAAAGAGGAAAAGCCTTGGAATCAACCTAGAAAAAGTGGTCATTCCAATTCTTTAAGGAATCTAATGGTTTACTATGGTAAACAGGAGCCACGTCAGAACGTTTGACAAACGACATCCACCCTTTGGTATAAGAGCTAGTATAGAATGCACGAAATAAATTAACGGAGGGCTGATATCCGTGGACGCGACATAAAATCTCAAAGTGGGAAACCTTGGCCGTCTCGAACACAGACAGTTGTGAGAGATGAATACGAAAATGACCAAGAACATCCACAAGAAATTAAGACAGGGGAAGCCGATAGTTAGCAAAATTAAAAAATCGGGTATACACGCCAATCTTGCCATCAGGAATTTGTAAAATACTCTTGTCCGAACTAGGGAGAGAAGGATGAACACAAGCAGGTATATGATATTTGGTGCACAGTGCATCTAAAGATTTTTGGTTCAACTTAGATTTAATATCAGGAATGGTACCCATCGCGATGTATAAGAAAAGAAAGAAAACCTAACCTGGTAGCCTAAAAGAAAGATAAAGCGGTAGAAAACGTGGAAAACTGGTTAACAAAGCTCGAAAATTTTAGCAATGGTGGAAATTCGTAAAGAAAGAGGAAAGAGAAACAGTAAAAACAAAGGGGTATTTATACCCTTGGCATAGTAAATTCACAAGGCAGAAAGATGATGACACGTGTAATGTACTATGCCAACCGACAGAGGAGATTTAAAATAAATGAGATGTGATGCTAGTTGGATAACTGACATCAAGTCGTGTCACTCAGAAAATAAAAGGTCAGGGTGAAAAAACGTCACCCAAACCTTACCTAACTAATCAGTAAGAAGTCGCAGAGAAGCCACTAGTCGCGGAAGAAAAAGTCTTGCGACACTACAAAAGTCTAGCAAGCTACACCGCACGCGTCAAAATACCGCAAGCAATGAACCTACTAGAATGGGGGGACTTGATGACGTATAATAGGTATACCAGGCCTCTGGGCCTGGGTCGTATTATTACAATGGGCCCCGGGCCCAACTAAACAAATAATCGGGCCAAAACTAAGCCCAAGATAGCGTTGGCACAGCCCAAACATAGCATGACGGACGCGGGCCGGTTTAGGCCGCTTCCGCTTACCACCCACGGAAGGGAAGCCGCATCCGTAGTCACGATTATCGCGGATCCTTGCCCGACAAGGGTCCCACTCTGGCCACAACAATTATAAGCAAATTAGTAGGAAACCCTACTACCAGCTTTCCCTATAAATAGGAGCACTCTGACACACCACAAGGTACACAATTCTCTGACATTCTTTACACACATATATTCTCTGACAGCATGAGCACTTACTCTTATGCCGGAGTCCAATCGTGGGGTCCGTCCCCACGATAAGGCTGACGGTTCTTTTCTTTACATGTGCAGGAAATCATCTCTTTTAGAGAAAACTACAATTTTGGTCCACTATCTTTACCGGGTATAACACTCTTGGTCCATTTTTTTAAAAATTTGCGGGTTTAAGCCAAAACCCGAGTATCCATTTCAATTTTGAGACAAATCTAACAATTTCGTTAAATCTAACAATTTCGTTAAATCTGGTCGTTTAACACTATCACGTGCCATTTGCGTGAGGGTA
>BQNB010121515.1:0-20447 GCA_026074375.1 Tanacetum coccineum
AAAGGTTAAATCCTCATAATATCTAACAAGGTTTATTATGTGTGGGTTATGCAACATGTAATTTCACAAAAGTATGCTTGAAATTTTTTTAAATTTGAGCATAATTTAAGCCTTTTATTGTGAAAATTAGGGCAAGTAAACATTCTAATTCCATCCCCCCACTTGAATTATACAACGTCCTCGTTGTATATATAAAACATTAAATACGAGAATTTAAAAAAGAATTAGAATGAGAAACTCCCCTGATATTTGCTCGGTAGATCCTCCAAGTTGCGTTTATGAGCAATAATTCGTGTTGAACAACTGTCTTGAGGTTTCAAGACTCCAACACTTCAAGATCTTCTAGATTTGAAAATTCTCCACCAATATTCATTGATTTTCTTTCACGAGGTCCTGTGTAAATTCTCAGAAAACAAATGCAATTATATCTCCATGTATTCGTTTGGTTAGACTCGAAATAAATACCTAAAACTGTACATGAAATCGATACGCAGTATCCATTCCCCAGGATACGCCGTATTGATACCTGTATACGCTATATTCATTTAATGAATACGTCATATAGACTGTGCTGAAAATAAAAAATGGATAATGTACAGATAGTTAATACGCCATATCCATGGGGTTTGGATACGCCGTATAGACAGTCTGGGAAGACATACTCGATAAGAAAATTGAAAATACATTCCAAGTTGTCTCCTGGCAAGCACTTTTATTTACGGAAAAGTCTTTAAGTTAGACTTGCCCCAATTTACTCCCATCCTAATAAAACAATTTGGGGTCGAACGGGATGCCAAATGACACATACAAATTCTTGATTAGGAAAATGAATGACATCCCTTTGTTAATATAATTACAAGTCATGATATTAAGATATAATTCATTGATAAAAATTCCAGTTTTGAAAAATTTATTAGATGTATCATGACTTGTTTCCAAAAGCTTATTTGACCTATGTGCATAGGCACCAACGTCGGTATTTATTACATCAGGTAATGGTTTGACAGATAAATCCCCCGAGGAGTGTTTAATATCAACTTTATCATTATCATTGTCCTTATTCGATTTTGAATCATCGGGATAAATTACGTTAAAAGGAAATAGATCATTAAAGTATAAAACATTTTGTTCCTTTTCATCACATTCGGACAATGATGTTTCATATTTTAAATCAAATTCATCGATATGTTGAGGACTTAAAGTGGGTTCAGTTAAGAAATCTAATTTAGACGTTTGAGCATCATTGTAAACAATGGCTGTAAATTCTTTCTCAAAGTCTTTAAAGAAGTCTAAATAATCAAAATAACTGACCGTAGGCTTGGGTGATGGAAGCAAAGGCATATTGACTTTTTTATTATTATTTTCCGAATCCGTTTTTAAATTGTTGACATAAATTATTTTGTAAGAAAATGATTTTTTGTCGAAAATTACCGTGCAATCTTCGTCGTCGGATTCGTCAAACGATATTCTAAAGTCAATTTTATTGTTGTTAAGAGAACTTACCGTAGGCTCACACGAGAGTGTTGCTTCAGATGTTAATGTGTCATTAAAGACTATAGCTGAGAATTCTGTTTCAACAGATCCGAGGTCGTGAACATCTTCATTATCCCAGATCTTACCATACGTAGTAGTTTCCCAGTTATACACCTTACCACGCCTATGAGCTTTTTCTTCCTCAAGCCTAATATACTCCTTCATAGTAGTGTTGGGGTCGTCCATTTGAACCTGTAATAAATTTTCTAGGAAAGAAGGTTTGAAAAAAAAATTATACGCCGTATTGAGTATTCGACTCACAAAAATTACAGCGAACTTTAATAATGCAGAAACACACAAACACAATACGCAAAATATACAATGCAGAAAACAAACACACAAAACGAACATACAAATATGCAAATTAATCTAAACTACGCTACTCCTAAGGGTTAGATCTAATCTAATGTTAAAAACCAAAATATCAAATAAAAATCAAGATTAATTTTCACTCCCCGGCAGCGGCGCCAAAAACTTGATGTGCTGTCATTGTATGGTATATTTTACTGATTCAAGTTTTAAATTTATATTTTGCCGACTCAACCAAAAACAACACTTTAAGGGGTAGTGTACCTGATCGGTAGTAGTTTCGTGGTAAGTAGGGTGTCGAACACTAGAAGCGAGGTTAAATCTATCAATTTAATTAATATCTTGGTTATTTAATCTATGTTAATTCTATTCTAATCTAAAACTATGTTAAACATATGTCAGTCTAAATCCTAATTCTAATGGGAAAAGGTGGTTTTCAGCCTGAGAGACTGGCACGGTTTGGTTGGTGACTACAATCAATTCAAGACACTTTTACCCACGCAAGCTGATTAACAAAAGTTAAAAGAGCGGTCAAACCTGTAGGTTCGTATTTTTCACACATATGATATCTAGAGAGAGAAAGCTAGAGAGAGAGATGGATAGGAGACAACACACTAAAGAGTGTGTGTAAAAATGATTCAACCAACACCCTCTCCATGTGTGGAGAGGGATTTTATACAAAAGATAAACCAGGCTTTCCATGGGCTTGCCATGGGCTTTCTATGCTTTGGCCCGGTTAGCTTACTAAGTAATACATAAAATTGTCTAGCTATTACAAAGGCTCGTGAGATCGATAATGATCGTCACTTCACTAAAAACTGAATTCTTAACAATCTTCCCCTAAGGGACGATTGTTGAGATCTCATAAATGATCAACACTTTCTGTATTTCTAACAATCTCCCCCTAAGGGGTGATCATAGAGATCTCTCCTTGTGACCTTGATCATTAATCGTTGAAGCTTTTTGTCTTGATCTTGAGTCTTTTTGTATAATATTTGATCTTTTATCTTGCATCTTTATGTAGTGATCTTTGACTTGTGGCTTGAGCTTGTTTCATTAAGATTGTCATGGTATGTGATCTTGAGCTTTCTTAAGATAATCAGCCAAATTTAATCTCTAATCATCATCTTGTAATCTTTCGCCATCTTGTATGCTTGTGACTTTCTAAGACCCGGTCAACCCAAGTTATAAACAGATCTTAAATTATTGTTTATCTCTTTCATTATTTTCCCTCCCTCGTTTTTCACTTTAACACACAGGTAAATCAAATCCCTCCACACGCACACAAATGTTTCTAGAAGCACCTGACACATCTGACACCCATTTAAGCCATGCTGGCAATCTCATAGATTTCTATTAGCTACAGATACATGGAAAGAGGATCAAAGGCTATGATTTGATAGATTGAAGGGTTGTTATGAATCAAGGGATATGGTTGATGGATTTGGGAGCGTCTTAAAGTCCTAGAAGCTTTATCCCCTCCTTATAAATAGAGTGTTAATCACACAGAAGGAAGGGTGTTAGATTTAGGAGTAGTGTAGTGTAGTGTAGTGTAGTGTAGCTTAATTTCTAGCTTATTGTCATTACTTTATTGTATTTTCTTTTTAATCTTTGTATTCAGTTTATGTTTAATGAAATATTAGTTTACCATTTAATTTGTCTCTTAATCCTTTAATGCATTCTAGCTTAATCATGTTTTTAAAAGTCATTTAAATAAGCTCATAAGCTCTTATTTACTGTATAAGCTGTTTTCTGTTTATCAATTCACTCACAAATTACCTCATCTTATATTTTGGATGATAAGCCAATAATGGACGGGCTTATAGACCTCACCAGCTTGTTTTTAACAAGCTAGAGCTTGTATAAAAGCTCTCTCATAGCATTTAATCCTTGTTTTGTGCAAAGGATCAAAGTAAGTTTTCTATTTCACATTTTAGCTTATTTTCTGCATTTGCTTGTTTTACTGCTTATTCTTTGCTTATTATTTCTTAATGTTGCTTATTTTGTCTTTATAAATGATTTTAATGTTAATGTTATAGCTTATATGTCTTTTGGATCTGATCTCATAATAAACGGTCTAATTTGTACTTTAAACAACTTATTGTATATTGCTTCATTCTATGCTTTTACTTACGTGCTTAAAATGCTTATTAACTTAGATGACCTTGTGCTCGAGCTATTTTAGCTTAGTAAAGCTCTTCATAACCTATTTTAATGCTAAATCACAAATGAGCTTTTAAAGAGGTGTTTGGGATAAGCAGCACTAACCTTAGTTATACTGCGTGACCACGGTCATTGGTCTTATAAGCCAACTTTGGTAGCTTGAATTAGTACTCTATTGACCATTTTATTAATTAAGTTTTTAGGTTTAGGTAATGAGTTTTAGGTGTCAATCTAAAAGTTCTTAGGATCTGAGGACTTATTGCTTTCTCAAACTGTTAAAAATTAGATTTGCTTAGTTTATGCATTTAGGTGTTAGTTTTATGCTTCTTTACGATTCATAACGCATTAATATGCATTTGGATTAAGTTTGCATTTAAGGTTTGAGGTTTTGCCTAATCTGTCATAGTCTGCCAATTGTGTTCTTAGTATAAGCCTTGAAAGCCAGTTTTTGATCTCAATTCTAAGATAGTGTTAATATGTTTTTAGAATTGAATTTCTCTGCATAAGCTCATTAGGATTTATATTTCATCTGTTTATGCTTATTTTGCTTTTCAATTCCGCTTATACTAGCTTAAATTTAGGGCCGCATTTAGCCTTTTAGTCTTTTAAAAACCTTATAAAAACCAAAAATATAAGTTTTAGCTTAAACTGACTTTTTCATTATCTTTTATCTAGCTTAATTAGTGTCCTAAAATGCTATTTCTTGCATATTCTAGATTCTTGTAGTTCAGACTTAATCTGTTTTGAGCTTTTGGGTTTTAGCTTGTAGCTTAAGCCCTTTTAATTTTGCTTCTAAAACTGCCTTTTAGCCTATTTTCTTGCTTATTGCTTTAACTGCTTATTTGATTCTTTGTTTTTTCTGCCTTTAATTTCAAGTTTTTAAACAAAAGTTGCTTTTTAAGATTACTTATATTTACTTATAGTTTAGCTTTTTAAAAGAAAATTTCAAAAATAAAAAAATAAAATAAAAATGTAAGGTCCAGGACTTGAACCTGCGACCTTCCCTCCACCACACCAATGCCTTAACCAGTTTGCCCGTAGGTCTTTTTTGTTAACCTTTCATATCATTTCCATTTTATCCCTTTTTTTAGTTTAAGCAGTTTTAGCTTATAAGCTTTTTAAACAGTACTTTAACCAATGATGCCCTGTCCTGGTGGAATTCATACGCTCAACCTATTGGAATAGATCAAGCCAATCAAATCACTTGAATCGAATTAAAAAGGCTCTTAACCAATAAGTATTGCCCTCGAACTGAAGTCAAGAAAATGGAAAACGAATTTTACAACTTGACCGTAAAAGGAAATGATCTTAAGACTTACATTAGGAGATTCCAGGAATTAGCCGTCTTATGTCCAAACATGGTACCAAACACCGAGAAACTTATGGAAGTCTTCATCAGTGGATTACCCAAAAGTATTGAAGGAAATGTTACTACCTCGAAGCCTCAAACTTTGTAGGAAGCCACCAACATAGCCCAGAGGATAATGGATCAGATAATAAAGCATGATTTTGTGCAAGAAACCAACAATCACAAATGAAAGCTTGAGGATAAAGGAAACATCATCAACAACAACAACTATCAGAATAACTATAACAATAACAACCGTAACAATAATTACCACCAACAGCAGAATAGATAGCAAGAAACCTTCAGGACTTATGCTGCCACCAATGGGTATACTGGGAATCGTCCCTTGTGTGAAATGTGCACCCTGCATCACATAGGACCCTGCACTGTTAAGTGTCGGACTTGCAACAAGGTAGGTCATCTAACTAAGAATTGCAGAAACAAAAGATCAACCACTAGAAACAACCTCCAAACATTATTCGTAACTTGTAATGCATGTGAAGAGAAAGGACATTATGCAAATCAGTGCTCAAAAGCAAACAACAGGGCCACAAGAAAGCATACTTAGAGACAAGTTTACTTTTGTTCACTCTAGGATTTCTACTCTAGAAACAACTCTCGAGGATATTCCAGTTCATCACTAGAATCTTCTGAAACATACTTCATCAGTTTAAAAACCCCAAACATCAAGCTACAATCCTTGTCATTTGTTGCTTTTATCACAAGACACATAGCATAAGTATCAACACTTTTAAAGTTTCATATGTAAAGTTATCCATGAAATAAATAAAGTGATGATTCCATTACATCTTATTATCTGGTGATATCAAAACTCGACATCGTTTGTCAATTCCATTAATTCTATCATATTCAACTCTAAATACTCCCATCATACCTTTGAAACACTTATTATCATTGAAATACGACAAATATGGACATCATTGCAATTAACATCTCATTATCTTTCTCATTACATTCTATGATTTTGGGAAAATCATATCATTTCTGTATATCACCTTTTTAATATCATATTTTTGTACTTAGGTAGGATGATTTATAATCGTCTTCTTGAAATGAATTAGGACGCTTCTTTATTTGAGTAAGGAAATTATAAATCTCTGAACTATGAATTTATAAATTCTCAGTTACAAAGATTTGGACGCTTCTCTTTGTAAGTGACAAATTATAAATAAGTAGGCTTAAGTATATGACATACGTACAAACAATATTCTTTCAATCTGAGATTCGCTTGTACAAACAAATCCCTTACTTCATATTACTTTCATATGAATGAATCTCTAAACTTTTACACTCCATCATTCGACTAAATCTCGGGACGAGATTTCTTTAAGGGGTGGAGACTATAACTACCCAAAATTTTCACCAATATAATATCTCTCTGTTATATAATATATCACTTTTTCACAGGGAAATTTTTTCTTTAATCTCTTATTATGCAACGTAACTTGCGTAACTAAAGTTAACGAGCTCACACAATCTACCTATGGCAATCCTATCTACATATATGTCAAGCAAACATCATAACATATTAAGTAGATATCTTAATATCATTATTACAAAGTACATTACTCATATAATGTACCATTCGCAACGTTATATCAAAACATGCTTTAAACCGTTATCGTATATCTTTAAACCCTAATTCCATGAAAAGTTAACATCTAAAGCGAATGTACAAGCTTTTAAAGCATATGTACAAGTAATATAATATCTCATTTGAAATATAAATTCCCTCCAAAGAAAGGTACAAGTTCTTAAAGCATAATGTACAAGTCATTAATGCACAACATCCAAAATAGCCGTTTTACCTTCGTTTTTCTAAGAATCTTGTATAATCCATCAAGTACAAGTTACAAGCAAGTCATACACTTCATTTACATTCCATAATCATTCTCATTTCATAAAATTTCATGAAATGAAACCTAGAAACCCTAACCCGAGCTAAATAGTAAACCATGACCCGTTTCTTGGTTCTTATTCATTTTTAACCTCAACCAATCCTTTCTAAACTTCAACACAAACACTCTAATACAGTTGGAATATTTAATCTCCCATTATCCAATCATATTAAATCATCATTTCATCATTTCATCTCAATTATACACGAAATAAATCCAAAAACCCTAAACGTGCCCTAATTTGAACTTTTGGTCTGTTTAATCGTTATTAATCAATTTAAACCTGGACACCACTATCAATTTTGCTAATTATACTTAATAGTCTTATTGATCAGATATCTATCATAATATTCACAAGTATACTCAAAATGGAAACTCAAAACCTAATTCGTGCCTATGATACCCGCGGCACCTTTTTGTAGTTTTGACACATTTTAAGAAATTACTATGCATGTAAGCACCTCAATGATGCACCACCTTCTTGTCTAAGCAGCTTACAAGCACTCTTTTGAATTCTATAGCCACAAATTGAGCTTGTCACCTCCTTGTGGCCTAATTTCTACCCGCGGATGAAAACACTCCCACATCACCTCTTTTATAATCTTTCCAACACCTCCATAGCTTCGAACATTCGGCCAATAGCATATCATCGTCACACCCACTATCATTCACTTGCTTACAAAGTATCCTGGCCTCTAAGGGTTGCTAACCCTATATAAAGGGGGCGAACTCCACCATTTGAACTCATCCCCCACTTCCTCCTCTATAACCCATCATAGCAGCAATCCTTTGCTCAAGAAGTTCTTAAGAGGTCCTATAAAGTCTCAAGATCATAAGTGAAGCAAAATAAATCAAGAAACGAAGCCCTGGAGTCGTTATTCTAGGCGTACGAAGCTAAAAGTCCCGATTTCGACCCATTTTCAAGCTATAAGCTCAAACCCAAGTTCTATGATCTTCATACCTGCTCCTATACTCTTATAATGTTCATAAGATCCTAAATAAACTCTTGTTAAAGTTTTATAACTCAATTCATGCTCATTTTCCATTTTGATCCAAAACCATACACCCGAAACCCTAATTTCATGTTTTTCTTGAATCTATGAGCTAATATGATAAAATGTTGTTATAATCTATCCTAACATGCTTAACTAATGTTATTATAACCACTTTATCAAGTCTTGAAGGAATTTGAATTAAAAACCTACGCGTTTTCATTATAAAACCCTAATTCGACCCGTTTTGATTTCTAACTTAACGAATCATTATTTTAAACTTTTGTTACATTAAATCTTCATATTTTAGCTTATATTAATAAGCTATAACCTGCAAATATCATTTATAAACATAAAATAAGCTTGCATGGCAATTCGGACTTGTTTTGTAATATTATCCATGCAAGGGTAATTTATCGGTAACTTTTTGGAATCTTTATAACTAAAGGGACTGAAAATGTCATTTTATCAAATTATAAACTATAACGGGTTATTATGTCACTTTCCAAAGTACTAGGTTTACTTTGTATATCTTTTGAACTAGAAGGGGACCAAACTTGTAAAGTGCAAATCTCCAAGGGTATATTTTGCCATTTTCATACTCAAGGGTCTAAAATGTAACATTTTGAAAAAGTATAAAATATTACATTTCAAAAACTTTACAAGACTACTTTAATTAATGCTTATCATGCTTATCATTTCCAGATATTGATCAAAATGCTTAAAACTGATTATATCGTATCACAATACTAGGGAGCTTCATATTAAGAGGTTTCATCTTGGTATTACGTTCTGACTGAGTTGTTGGGTTTACGATTTAAAGTGCCCTAGCTCCTCAAACGTTTACTGAATGACCTCTGAATTATGATGGCCCAAACGGTGATACAATAATTCCAAACTTTCCAATCAAACTCATGACTCTTAGAACCAAAGTTCTAGAGTACAATCTTCCTAAGACTTGACATATTTACTCAGGTTGCGTGACGTGGTTGTTTACTATCATTTTGCTATATCAACCTTCCCTGTTAGAGTTATGATAAGTGTCGCAGCTTTCATTTAGAATATTATTACAACTACCTATAGTGAAGTTCATAACCTCGCTTTTACTTATTTACATGCTTTATAAACCCGCGAGAGGGATACATGCTTGTTACAAACTCTTTTACATACTCGTTTATCTTATAATAATGTGATTACTTTTCAAAGACTTAGTGAGTTCATAGCCTCACTTTTAAATCTCTTTAATATTTTATAAACCCGTAAGGGGGCTACATACTATAAATTATGAATACAAGTATTTTCCAGACTATATGTTATCCTGATATACCATTACAATTAATGTCTAAGTTACTATATGCTAAAAGTCCCTCATTATCATAGACCATTAATCACTTGCGGGTAAACGCGAATATTGTGGATAGATCTATCGGGATTGACGAATCCTGTTTGTGTTAGCCAGATAGGTAACCAAACACACTATATTTGAATTTCATAGGTATATGGCAATTACCTACACTAATGGCCATTATCTCTCTATATATATCACATCAATTTAGGTATATATACACCAGTCAGTTTGTGTGCCATGAGCTTAGACGAGACAATAATGCAATTATACCATAACATTATACATGCAATACCATTTTCCCATGATAATTGTATTCGTTGCAATTATTACCAATAACGGGTATATAACAACGTAACCCAATATCACACTATAAAGCATTACTATGACACTGCTTTTATAACAATTACTAATGACTTGTATTCAACTATTATATTTCAAACCTATGAATTTCACTCAACCATTGTGTTGAATTTTTAGCATGTTTATTAGGTTATTTGTGAGAACTTATGTGAACTCGGAGTGGCATGGACTGGGAAGATGGACTAAAACTTGTTTTCATTTCACATTGTATGTAACTATATTTTAGGACCTGCAATTTGGTTAAACTTTGATTTTAAATAAATGATAACGTATCTTTTGAACAACGTCTCTTTTGAGTCATTTTCTATGATTATGATTGTTGTGTCCATGAAGTAATACCCCAGATTAGCTTCCGCTGCTATATGTAAAAATGGGGGTGTTACACATAATCTAGCTAAATCTTGTACAAATATTATGTAATTAAGGGTTTGTACCTAGTTGTGTTAGCAAAACCATTAGAGACTAACTAAAACCACTAAACCACCTAGTTAAGGGCCGGTTTGGTTTGTTTGTGTGACTAGAAACATGTAACTAAGTGTTTGCCTATAAATACACACTCATATTCACCATATTACACTCTTACAACTCACACATACACTAAACACTCTCTATCTTTGCCTCTCTCCTTATTCGGGTCACAAACGCAGCTAACACAATCTTTTTACATCACTTCAACCATCAAAGACACACAAAGTTTATATAACGACGGCACAAGGTTTACCAAGCTAAGGTTTGGGGTACCTAAGCTTTAGAGCTTATTTTATTATTTGGTCGGTAAGTCATACGTGGATTAATTCTCGTTTCGCACACACATCGAAATACAAGAGCTTTGGACCCTTTGTAAGTCCCATTCGAACTCATAACAATTGTATTATACGTGTTTTTCCTTCATTTCTAGTTTATATGTCACGTATGTATATATATGATGTACTAGAGTGAGTTCACGCATGTTAAAATGGAGGCAAACATGCGAGTTATACGCAAAAAACCCCCCCCCCCCCACTAATATTTTACGTATAACGACTTTGTGTGGTGTAAAGGTGCAAGGAAACATGTACCATGTGGGATTATTAAAAGGTGACTTTTAAAACTTTCGTTTATATAAAACTTGGACATTCGACGTAAACAAAAGCCCTTATACGCGAGCAACTTATAAACCACACGTGAACTCTTAAGGAAAACAAGATGGTGTGGCTTGGGGAAGTATACACGACACATCTAAACATGTGCATGTAAAACGCGATGTTACATGAATGAAACAAACGACCTATAAACCTAGAGACTTTTTGAACTGATATAAGTCGCTAGGGAACAATGGGCCCTTGTATTCACGTGTAAACCAAACGTATCCACGTTCAGGCCCAACTGGCCTAACAGGCCCAACTACGGAGACCATGGCTTATTAATAAGCTCATTCGAGCTTATTGGTTGAACTAAGAAAACTTAGTGAACTTATATATAAACAAGCTTGCATAATGTTAATCTCCTATTGGGGCCTTTCTAGCTTAGTAGACAGTTCGAGGCCCAAATAGTCCATACAGCCACCCGGTGAGACATAGCTTATTTATAAGCTCTATAACTCATTAAGAATCCTACAAAGTTATGCTACTAGTATGGACCTTAGGATGATTCCAAAAACCAACCAGATAATCATTTGGGCTGTGTAGCCTATGATCGTGAAACCAACAAAGCCCCTTATCGGGGATATTGCTTATTAGATAAGCCACGAAGTTAAGCCAGATTAATCAGACCCGAATAAGCTTAATGAGTCTAGAAAATAAATCGTATAACCTAAGAAACCCTTTTTACAAACTTTCGGGTTGAGTTATTGGGCTAACGAGCCCAATAAGCTCGAATAAGCTCCCCCAAGCTTATTTTTCAGCTTATTAGTCTTTAATAAGCTTAAGGAGAGCTTATGTACTCGTGAAACTTCATTCGGACCATTAAATAGCTTATTGGACCTTAACGGACCTAATAAGGCTTGTTAACCCTAATAAGCATAAATAAGCTCATCCCAGCTTATTTATAAGAAGTCTCAGTTTCTATGGCTTATTTGAATGTAATAAAACCAAATTTCACTTGTTAGAACTTAATCGGGCTTAAAATGTAATTTTTACAAGTTAAGGGACTAAATGTGTAAACTTTGAAACTTGAGGGTTCAATTCTGTCAACTCACTGTTTTTGTAAGTTAAGGGACTGTTTTGTCATTTCTGAAACTTTAGGGACTATTTGGACATATAAGGACCAAAAAGGGAAATTTGGTAAAGTTAAAGGACCAAATGTGTACAAGTGGAAACTTAAGGGTTTAAAATATAAAATAGTAAAAATTTTATAAACCTAGGGGCTGTTTTGTAATTATGGAAAACCTAAGGGTTATTTTATAAAGTGAATTTAATAAACACTTGACATTTCGGACGAATGACATCCGGATAGTATACCGGTTAACCTACAACTTAATAAATAGGAATATTTATTAGTAACGTCTATACGATACAAAATCATGTAAAATCGTATACCTTCCCAAAACCCATCAAGTGAATACAAATTCAATAAACATTTACACCACTACACAAGTGATAATAGTATATATAAACTAGCAATTTATTATAGTTTATACATTGGGTTTTAGCCTAAAACCGTAGACTAAGACTGGAGTATTTTACTTAGGTATTTAACGGTGTGATTCATTTGCTATACTTGGATATATTATCATTTTCAGAGGATCATTTACTAAGGTGAGTTCATAGCCCCTTGTTTTATAATTATTTAAATGATTTACATCTTTTAGGGTGAGAACATGCTTTGCTTTACAAATGGACGTAAATGTACATTTTATAATTGATTAAGAGTTTTTCCTAAGTAGCGATACTAAATAAATAATTAAAAATACAAACCACTGATGCCCTATTATCATGATCTGTCAATTGCTAGATTGCGAGAAGCGAAATGTTATAATAGATCTATTTGGGATTGACGTCCCCGTTTGGGTGAGTAGCGCTCATTGTGTCGGTCTGCCGGACAACAAACATATACCATGTCGGAATTAGGATGTTGCGGGTTAGAACATCATTCAGGGGCATTTATAGGCAATTTATTGCATCCATATACGTCGAGCTTCAGTGTCATGAGCTTAGGAAACCGTAATTACTTTTTATGATGTTTGCATCTGTTGCTTAATCATACACTTGGAAATCTTGCGGTCCTACAATTGATTACTTAACCTATGAATTCACCAACTTTATTTGAAGTTTTTAAGCCTGTTTTTTCTCAAGTCAATAAGCACGAGGTGCCACCGATAACTTTAGGAGACTACTCTTTGGAAGAGTCAGTACTAAAGATTTGGCATGTATTACATTTTGGGATATTTGTTATAAACCGAAATCTTTACTTTTGTTGTCAAACAATTTGAAGCCATGAGCTTATGTAATGAACAAGTATTTTGTTAAATCTAATGTATCTTTTTAAACAACACGTATAGTGGTCGTTCTCATATTTTGTGCTATTAATCTATGAAGTAACTCCCTCGGATATTCAACATTTCCCAAGATTTGAGGGTGTTACACAAAATGATTAAGTAATAACATGATGTATAGCAAACATGCATGAAAGAAAACCCCAATGGGCCTATCAGGCCCAATAGCCATGTACGAAACCAAAACAAGCTCAATAAGCTAACCCGGCGGGCCTACAACTTATTTATAGGTTCCACGAGCTTATTTAAGAGACCTACATGCTTATTGGCTCACATGGACCCTAAGGTATATCTAAAAACCAAACGGATCCTTAAATGGGGACCTTGTTGCCATTACGTGAACATGGTAAATCCCATAAGCACTCAAATAAAGCTTAGACAACTTAATGTGTGCTTAAGCAGCTTATAAGGTCTATAATAATCCTAAGCAAGTTAATGGACCAAGCCCAAACCTTTAAAACACTAAATGGACTCGTTATGGGCCCAAAAGCCCATTACCGGAGCTTATTTGCTTATTGGATAAGCCACAAAGTAAAGCCAGCTTAATCAGACCCAAACAAGCTTAATAAGTCTAGAAAATAAGTTGTATAATGTATGAAACCCTTTTTATAAACTTTCGGGTTGAGTTATTGGGCTAACGAGCCTAATAAGCTCGAATAAGCTCACCCGAGCTTATTTTTTAGCTTATTAGTTTTTAATAAGCTTAAGGAGGGTTTATGTACTTTTTAAATTTCATTTGGACCTTTAAATAGTTTATTAGACCTTAACGGGCCCAATAAGGCTCATTAAGCCCAATAAGCATAAATAAGCTTATCCGAGCTTATTTTATAAGAATTTTCAGCTTCTGTGGACTTATTTGGAAAGTTTAATAAAAACCGATTGCTACTTGTTAGAATTTAATCGAGCTTAAAATGTGATTTTTACAAGTTAAGGGACTAAAAGTGTCAACTTTGAAACTTGAGGGTTCAAATCTGTCAACTTACTATTTTTGTGAAATGAAGGACTAGTTTTGTCACTTCTGAAACTTTATGGACTATTGAAGCATATAAGGACCTAAAGTGTAATTTTGTAAAGTTGAAGGGCCAAAAGTGTACAAGTGGAAACTTAAGGGTTTAAAATGTAAAATAGTATATATTTCATAAACCTATGGGCTGTTTTGAAATTATGGAAAACACCTAAGGCATTTTTTAAACAAAGAGATTTTATAAGCATTAGCGTAAGGAGAATTACATCTCGATATTATACAAATTAACCGACGACTTAATAAATAAGAATATTTATTAATAACGTTTATACGTATAAAATGTGTGAAATCGTATACCTTCCCAAGAGCCATCATGTGAATACAAATACAATAAACATGAGCACCACCACATAAGTGATAACAGTATATACAAACTAGCAATTTATTGTACTTTATACATTAAGTCTTTAGCCTAAACTTGTAGACTAAGACTGGCCGTATTTACTTAGGTATTTGACGGTGTGTTTACAATTCTGCTATACTGGGTAAATTTTTCATTTCAGAGACTAGTACTAAGGTGTAGTCTCATGTTTTACAATTATTTAAATGATTTACATCTTTGGGGTGAGAACATGCTTTGTTTTACAAATTGGACGCAAGTGTACATTTTATACAATGATTACGTGTTTGCCTAAGTAGCGATAACCCACTGAGCCCATTATCATGAACTGTCAATTACTAGATTGTGAGTGTGAATGTTATAAATAGATCTATTTGGGATTGACATCCCCGTTTGGGTGAGTAGCGCTCACTGTGCCGGTTTGCCGGACAACAAACGTATACCATGTCGGATTTGGGATGTTGCGGGTTAGAACATCATTCACGGGCATCGCTGGCAAATTTATTGCATTCATACATGTCGAGCTTCAGTGTCATGAGCTTAGGAAAACGTAATTACTTTTTATGATGTTTGCATCTGTTGCTTAATCATACACTTGGAAAACTTGCGGTCCTACTATTGATTTACATAAACCTATGAATTCACCAACTTTATGTTGACGTTTTAAGCATGTTTTCCCAGGTCAATAAGGCACGAGGTGTTCAGATACATTGGGGGTCACTTTTGGAGAAAGTCAATACTAAAGATTTGGGTCGTATTACATTTTGGGAACATTTGTTATAAACCGAAATCTTTACCTTTATTGTCGAACAATTTGAAGCCACGAGCTTATGTAATGAACAAGTATTTTGTTAATCCAATGTATCTTTTTAAAACGACACGTTTAGTGGTCGTTCTCATATCTTGTGCTATTGATCTATGCAGTAACGCTCTCGGATATTCAACATTCCTCTGCTACCCATATTTGGAGGTGTTATAGATTGGTATCTAGAGCCAAGGTTATAGAGAACCAGGTCAAAAGTTTTTGTCTGGACTATAACCATTTTTAAACACTTTATTCACAAACGGGGTTTGCACGGGACATACATACATTACTTGTTTGCATCTAATATACATGCTTACATGACATACACTGTTTTAGCATTAGTAGTTACTAAGTGCTTACATGATTGATATACGCGTATATAAATTATACTACGTATATAACTTATAAGAGTCTTATAAGTAATACTTATATAAATTATTTTTGCTTTTTGCAGTAGTCATGTCTTCTGCATCATCCGCTGTTACCTACACTTCCGTCTACACCGATTCCGAGCCAGGCAGGGTCTTCTAAGGAGCCGATGAGGAGAAATCTAAAGGAGGTTATCCACAAGTCATCGTGTACGGATACGATGGACTCCCTATGCAGCCGGTATCCCCACCATCACCGGATTACATACCAGGCCCAGAGGATCCACAAACACCACCAGTACCACAAGACGAGGATGAGCGCAAGCCTATGTTCACACAGCCACATGATCCTGACTACGTGCCAGAGCCTATATACCCTGAGTATATACCGTTGAAGGATGAGCATGTGTTTCTAGTTGAGGAGCAGCCATTACCTCCCGTTGATTCGCCTACTGCTGAGTCACCCGGATATGTTACTGAGTCGGATCCCGAGGAGGATCCAGAGGAGTATGAGGATGATGAGACAGAGGATGGTCCGGTTGACTATCCTATGGACGGGGGAGATGATGGAGATAATGATGACGGCGATTCATCTAGGGATGACGCCGATGATGAGGATGAGTACGAGGAGGAGGAGGAGGAGGATGAGCACTTAGCTCCGGCCGACTCCGCTGTTATTGTACCTACTGTTGAGCTTGTTTCCCCACCTGAGGGAACAAAGCCTGTTATACCACCACCCTCCACCGATATTACCACCATTGGAGCTAGGATCACTGTCCGGCTTCAGGCTTCCATATCCCTTCCACCAGAGGCAGAGGTTGAGAGACTTCTAGCCATGCCTACTCCACCACCATCACCACTTACCTCACTATCACCACCCTCTGCAGGGGAGCGCCTTGCTAGGTGCACGACTCCATCTTCACATTCATCACCACCACCTGTGCCATCACCATTACTACCATTATCTGGGTGTCCAACCCAAATCCAGACACTCAGAATAGCCTCTACTCAGGCCCTTGTTGATGCGGTTACTACCGCATTACCATCACCTCCACCACCACCATCTCTATACATACATTGACCGTAGGGATGATGTTCCCGAGTCCGAGCAGCCACCTCACAAGAGGTCATGCTTGTTTGCTCTAGGCTCCAGGTATGAGGTCGGGGAGAGTTCTACTGCTAGACCTACCGGAGACCGAAGGGTAGACTATGGGTTTGTCAGCACTTTAGATGCTGAAGAGAGACGACGAGGGATTAGCGAGGTTGGGTATGGTATTAGGGATACTTGGGTAGATCCGGCAGAGGCAGTTCCTGAGATAGCACCTATGACCGTGGGAGAGGTCAATACTAGGGTTACAAAGCTTGTTGAGCTCCATGAGCGTGATACACAGGACTTGTATGCTTTACTAGAGGATGCTCAGGATAGTAGGACTCGCATATCACAGCGGGTCGATATGGACTCGCAGCGGGTCGACTTACTTATGAGGGATAGGATGACTCTCCAGGAGACAATATGGATTGTGGAGGAGGAGGCCTATGCTTCCCGAGAGGCTTGGGCTCACTCGATAGGATTGAGTCAGGCGACCCATCAAGAGCTTCAAACCCACCGTGATCATGTGTATGCACACGAGACCCATATCCAGGCACATCAGGCACAGCTACAGCTGCAGAGTACTCTCATTCAGACACAACACCAGGTATATAAGACTCGTTTCCAGATGCAGCAGGCTGAGATGGCAGCGCTTCGAGAGACTGACCGTAGGCGTCAGGCACAGATGGCAGAGACTCTTCGAGTGATGAGAGACATGAGGCGAGAGATGAGTGACATGCAGGCCGAGTTGTTAGCACATCGAGAGCAGCAGAGGAGAGCTAGACAGCCAGGACCAGATGCTAGGATTCCAGATCACCAGGATGCTTCTAGGGATGCTGACAGTCACATCTAGTGGTTTATGTTATTTTGTCTTGCTAGGTCGTTGTACAGGCATGTTAAGTATTTGGGGTTTTTCCCCGCTAGCATAGCCTTAGATCTTTTGTATTGTATTTTGTGTACCAAAAACTATTTCATGTAAAATTTTCCAAGTTATGAATGAAATAGATGTGTTATGTTGTACTATATACCTCTCTTGTGTTGTTTTCTCATCTGTAAATTATGGTATATCTCGTTATGATTATGACCTCATGTTTTGTCTCTTGTGATTTAGACAAATCATGGCACCTGTGACAAGACGAGGACCGAATACCCCTCCTAACAACACCAACCCAAACAACATGACTCCAGAATCCGTTCAAGCTATGATTGATCAAGCTCTTAAGTGAAACTCCACCAATTGAGATGGAAGCCACAATTCGCACGGGGATAACCGAAGGAATGTGCAAACTGTGCGCCCTTGTTTCTACGCCGACTTCATGAAATGTCAACCTTTGAACTTCAAAGGAACTGAAGGCATTGTCGGTTTAACCAAGTGGATTGAAAAGATAGAGTCAGTCTTCAATATCAGTGGTTGTGCTATTGAGAATCAGGTTAAGTTTGCCACCTGCACTCTGTTAGGTGCTGCTTTAACTTGGTGGAATGGTCAGATAAGAACCTTAGGTCCTGATGCATATTCAATAACTTGGGAAGTACTCAAGAAGAATATGACGGACAAGTATTATCCGCAGGGTGAAATCAAGAAACTAGAAATCGAGTTGTGGAACATAAAGGTCAAAGGGAACGATGTTCCAGCATACACTAAACGTTTCCAAGAGCTAACCCTGATATGTACGAAGTTTGTTGCTAATGAAACCGAGAAGGTTGACAAGTACATCCGTGGACTTCTTGATAACATTTATGGAAATGTCAAGTCTGCCAGACCCAAGACGTTGAATGAAACTATTGAGTTGGCCAACGACTTGATGGATCAGAAACTCTGTACCTATGCGGAAAGATAGTCTGACAACAAAAAGAAGGCTGATGATTCATCTAGAAACAACCATGGTCACCAACAACAACCCTTCAAGAGGCAGAATGTTGCCAAGGTTTACAATATGGGGACTGGTGAGAAGAACCCATATGGGGAATCTTTGCCCAAGTGCACCAAGTGCCATTTTCATCACAATGGCCCGTGTACTCAGAAGTGTCACAAGTGCAACTAGGTAGGGCACTTTGCCTGCGACTACAGGAGTTCTGGCAACACAAATGGTGCTAATACACAGAAGGGCAATGGGGAAAATCCCAAAGGGAATGGTTGTTTTGAATGTGGAGCTCCAAGACATTTCAAGAGAGATTGTCCAAAGCTGAAGAATAAGGATGGAGGAAACGGGAATGCACAAGGCTGGGTGTATGCAGTTAAGAATGCAGAGAAAAGAGGGAATACATCGGGAAACCCAGACTCTAATGTCGTCACGGGTATGTTCCTTTTAAACAACCGCTATGTATCTATCTTATTTGACACTGGTGCCGATAGGAGCTTTATATCTTCTGCGTTTAGTTCCCTGATTGACATCGCCCAAACTCTATTAGAAAATAGTTATGATGTGGAATTAGCTAATGAGAAAATAGTCGGGGTAGACACTATTATGCGGGGTTGCACTTTAAACTTCTTAAACCATCCGTTCAACATAGATCTAATACCCGTAGAACTGGGTAGTTTCGACGTTATTATCAGCATGGATTGGTTAAGAAGGTGTCACGCCGTGATCGTGTGTGATGAGAAACTTGTTAGAATCCCCTATGGGGATGAAACCTTGATTTTTCGTGGTAACGAAAGTAACGACGGAAGAGAATCTCGGTTGACCATTATCTCATGTTTAAAGGCTCAAGAATACATGGCGAAAGGATGTCAGATCTTTTTGGCACAGATATCCGCTAAGAAAAGGGAGGACAAGTCAGAAGGAAAGCAACTTAAGAACGTACCAATCGTTCAAGATTTTCCTGAAGTGTTTCCCGAGGACTTGCCGGGTCTTCCTCTAGCTCGACCAGTGGAATTCTAGATCGACTTAATTCCAGGAGCCACTCCCGTAGCTCGAGCACCATATCGATTGGCACAGTCCGAAATGAAGGAATTATCAGAACAACTGCAAGAGCTTTCTGAAAAAGGCTTCATAAGACATAGTTCCTCACCTTGGGGAGCCCCGATCTTGTTTGTCAAAAAGAAGGATGGGTCATTCAGGATGTGCATTGACTACTGTGAGTTAAATAAGCTGACAGTGAAGAATCGTTATCCACTCCCAAGGATCGACGATTTATTTGATCAACTCCAGGGATCCAGTATTTATTCGAAGTCAGTATGGTCATTACGAGTTTCAGGTTATGCCATTCGGACTAACAAACGCACCTGCGGTATTCATGGACCTCATGAACCAAGTGTGCAAGCCCTACTTGGATAAGTTCGTAATTGTCTTTATTGATGACATGCTGATTTATTCAAAGGACAAGAAAGAGCACGAAGAACATCTTAAGGCAATTTTGGAATTGTTTAAGAATGAGA
>BQNB010121516.1:3308-15696 GCA_026074375.1 Tanacetum coccineum
ATCATGAAAGCTCAAGATTTAAAGACAAAGACTTCCGCTAACTCTGATTTGAAGCTTTCAAGATGAGGCATAGTATGAGAATGTTGGTCAAAGACATAAGATCGCAAGATGGCATAGACGTTAAAGACAAGGTCAAAGGCTCACAGTCAAGATCGCAAAGCATGAAGGAACAAGCCTACAACAAATAACAAAGAGAAAGACCAAGACCACATGAGCTTAACGACAAAAGGCATCTCATTGATCTCATAAAGGAGTGTCATCAATGAACTTACTTCGGGGGAGATTGTTAGCCTCAAAATATTGAGTCGAACATGAAGTTCGTCCATTATGTATTTTAGTCTCAGTCAATTAATTAGTTCACGTCTTAATATGTCGGGGTATATAAGTAACTTTTCCACCTAGGAAAAGTTGTTTGATTTCATTTATAATATTTCTTTTTCTCCTTTCTCTCTGAACTCTCTCTCTCTCTCTCTCTCTCTCTCTCTATAGAAATCAACTCTTCTATTTTCTAGTTAGATTCGTGATTTGATATATGAAGTAAAGTGTTATCTAATTCCACTTTCCTATTTTCTTCTCACTCTCTCTCTCATTCTTTCTCTCAGTTCTACAAAACAACTCATCTCTCTCACTAATTCTCTAGTTTATCTATATATGATGTATTTTATAAGTGATTACGGGATCCTACATATTTTCATAAGGAATGTTGCATGCAAGAAGAACAAGATGACAGGTTAAGGATACGCAAGTGTTCCCAAACGCATTTTGCCGACTAGGGATTTGCAAAACCCTAAAACCGACTATGTTGATCATGGGTTTTTTTGATAATCGAATCGATGACTACACAAAACCATCACGGGGTTCCCAAAACTGAATTTGTGAGTGGATTTATGAAGTGATTAAATGAGAATAATGTATTGAGACATTATTTGGGGCAAAGTATTTACTTCTCAAAGTGATATTAGGTTTTTTCTATGATATTAAGGAAGGGAAGGTATGCGGATATTTTTGTCTACGATGTCTATTCTGACATTGATGCTGTTGTGGATGAGATTAGAAACTATTGGAAGAAAATTTTAAGGATGATGTGAGATAAAACTTTTCTCCTTTTGTTTCACCGTCTACTTACATATTAAGTGTGCCCCAGGAACTGAATAGTATTTGATGTGCTGCCAAAGTTACTTTTGAGTTCATTTTAACTGTTGGGACATTGCGCAAGTGTTAATTAATGATATAAAGCTGGTAAACAAGATAAGTTATATCTGTAGATGACCAATGATGATCGCATGAGGAAACCCTTGGGATGCATTAGGTTCTATATGTAATTCAAGTCAGAAGGGTGACCCAATTATTGATGATAATCCATCAGTTATGGCTTTACCGAATGTCCCTAATACCAATGATAATCTTGCTGGTAAGGCTTCGCCTAGTGATCCTATTGTTGAGTCTATGGATATTTCAAAGTCCTATGATGGAGCTGCAGGTACAAGTGCTAAGAAAACAACGCTAATGTCTATATTATAAATTTTCCGCCCTTTGGTGGTTATACCCGTTTATGGATGGTGTAACATCTTGATTCCCGTAAGTTCATTGAAAAGGTTAGTACCCGTTTTGAGCGTACTCTTTATGGATACTTTATTGGAAAGCGGTTGGCATTTCCGGTTGTTAAATACTATGCTAGAAACAACTGGGGTAAACATGGGCTGAAAAGAATTATGATGAATAACAAGGGCTTCTTTTTCTTTAAATTTGATTCTCGGGCTGGATTAGAAGCTGTTTTGGAGGGTGGTCCTTGGATGATACGTAAATCTCTGATCATTCTTAAGAAATGGTCGATGGGTACTAGTTTGCAGAAAGAAGAATTAATGTGCATTCCTATTTGGGTGAAATTGCATGATGTTCCCCTTTAAGTTTTTAAAGAGGATAGCATTAGCTTAATTCGAAAACCGATTATGCTTGACTCATACACTAGTTCAATGTGTAAGGATTTGTGAGGTAGGAGTAGCTTTGCTCGGTGCTTAATTGAGGTTAACTCAGAAGCTGATCTCATAGATGTTGTTACTATTGGTATTCCCTCTCTAACGGGGATGATTTCACTAAAGAAACTCATCGCAGGTTAAGGTATGCATGGAGGTCGCCCAATGGTGATGACAATGCAAGATTTTTGGTCAGTCCTATGAAACATTGCCTAAAAAGGTGGATGAGTCCTCATGTTGTAACTAACTTCTCTAATGTTGCTGCTCCTACTGTTGAGAATTCTAATGATGGTTTCTAAACGGTAGGTAAAAAGAAGAAGAGGAAAGGTAAGGCCAAGTCTATAAATGGTGATCAGTTTGCTGGTCCTCTGTAACATAATTGTTAGATATGAGCCCAAGGCTCGTCCAAGCGCACCAAAGAAGGGAACTACTAATGTGAGTAATCCGTCTACATCGCCATCTATGTTGAAGACTGCTAAGACTATTCCAAAGAAAGATAATTTCACCACGTCTAATTCTTTCTCCGCTTTAAATGATGAAGAAGAAGATGATGAAGAAGTTGAGAATGTGTATAATGAAATCGGTCAAAATGTTAAAACCGATGAAAGTATCATCTTTCAACGCAGCTGCTGGTTAGCTGTTCTTTTAAGACATTTGTTCTGAGTTCAAAAAGTTGTTTGCTAGAGTATGTAAGTGATTTATGGCATGTCCATAAGCACAAGATTTAGGTGTTATCAAGCTGTTTAGCTTGATGTTTAATGTGGATACTTCAGCCACATTCCCATTGTACTAACATTTTCGGTTACATAAATTATTGACTATAAACCGGGGTAACCCTTTACCCAAAAAAAACATTAATCTTTCTTAGCAAGAAAGACTGTGTAGCTGAATCCCTTCCTCGTACCACAAATACCAAACCGAGACATGAATTTGTCTGACAAATCCACATCAATCCGTAAAGTAGAACGACAAGGGTGATGTTAAATTCTCGATGGAGGATGCGATCAAGATCCTAATTCCAAACCATAGCCAAGCCCGAGCCTAATTAATTCTAACTCTCCAACCGTATTACCTTTTCTCAAGGATAGCACCGTGCATATCCCATACACGAATGCGAGAAGAAAAGACGGTTTGCAGATGAGTATATACCAAATCATGATAGGTGATAAGGAGTTTAAATCAATTTGATGGTGTTTAGAGAATTGGAAGGAGCCAACGAATCAAGAAGGATACATTGGAGACACCGGTTGCCTCCCAGTGAAGCGCTTAATTTAATTTTTGAGTTATTAGCTAGGACTCTCCCTAGATTAGGATTCTTTGATGATATATTTCATATGGGGATTTTCTCAGATGGGTGCCATGATAGTAATAAATCATTTTCTTTATGAGGAACCACTTTGTCATTCAGCTTCCATTCTTTGTTGGGTTCCTTGGGAATACCAATGTCATCCTTCTTGATCTTTGGCATCCTTCCAATTCTAACACCATCAATTGATTTAAACTCCTTATCACCAACATGATTTGGTAATACATCATCTGCAAACGTCTTCGCATTCGTGTATGGGATATGCACGGTGCAATCCTTGAGATAAGGTGTTACAGTTGGAGAGTTAGAATTAATTAGGCTCGGGCTTGGCATGGTTGGAATAGGATTGATCGCATCCTCCTCGATAAATTTAACATCACCCTTGTCGTTCTCTTTTCGGATTGATGGTGATTTGTAGACAAATTCATGTCTCGGTTTGGTATTTGTCGTACGAGGAAGGGATTCAGTACACACGTCTTTCTTGTCTAGAAACTTAATTTTTTTTTGGGTAAAGGGTTTCCCCGGTAAAGTATATTAAAACCGAAAATGTTAAGTACAAATGGAATGTGGCTGAAGTACCACATTAAACTCAAGCTAAACAGCTTGATAAACACCTAAATCTAGTGCTTATGACATGCCCCCCCACCAAATGTGGGTTTTTCCTTAAAACACTTACAACTTAAACAACTATTTGCAACTAAACAAATACTTAAAAGAACAAGCTAACCAGCAGCTGCCGTGAAAGATGAACTTCCATCGGTTTTAAACAAATTAGCCGATTCATTATACACATTCTCAACTTCTTCATCATCTTCTTCTTCATCATTTAAAGCGGAGAAAGAATTAGACGTGGTGAAATTATCTTTCTTTGGAATAGTCTTAGCAGTCTTCAACATAGATTGTGCGATGTAACGATTACTCACATAGTAGTTCCCTTTTTTGTGCGCTTGGACTGCCTTTGGCTCATATCTAACAGTATGTTTAACAGAAGGACCAGCAAACTGACCACCATTAGTAGACTTGGACTTACCTTTCCTCTTCTTCTTTTTACCCACCGTTTAGAAACCATCATTAGAATTCTCAACAGTAGGAGCAGCAACATTAGAAGTAGTAACAACATGAGGACTCACCACCTTTTTAGGGCAATGTTCATGGACATGACCAAAAATCTTGCATTCATCACACTTGGGCGACCTCCATTCATACTCAACCTGGATAGTTTCTTTAGTGAAATCATCCCCCGTTAGAGAGGGAATACCAATAGTAACAACATCTACGAGATCAGCTTCTGAGTTAACCTCAATTA
This sequence comes from Tanacetum coccineum, assembly GCA_026074375.1. Lineage (NCBI taxonomy): Eukaryota > Viridiplantae > Streptophyta > Magnoliopsida > Asterales > Asteraceae > Tanacetum > Tanacetum coccineum. Next base: position 7,894 of record BQNB010121516.1, read on the forward strand.
AGCACCGAGCAAAGCTACTCCTACCTCACGAATCCTTACACATGGAACTAGTGTATGAGTCAAGCATAATCGGTTTTCGAATTAAGCTAATGCTATCCTCTTTAAATAACTTAAAGGGGACACATCATGCAAAATCACACTCAAATAGGAATGGAGCACATAATTCTCCTTTCTGCAAACTATACCCATCGACCATTTCTTAAGATGATCAGAGATTATTATCATCCAAGGACCACCCCTCTAATACAGCTTATAATCCATCCCGAGAATCAAATTTAAAAAAAAAGAAGGCCTTGTTATTCATCATATAATTCTTTTTCAAGCCATGTAACCCCAGTTTTTATCTAGCATAAATATTTACCACGCGAAATGCCAACCGCATCCCAAAAAAGTAACCATAAAGAGTATGTCCCCCAAACAGGGTACTAACCTTTTCAATGACTTTACGGGGAATCAAGATGTTAACACCATCATAAAACGGGATAAACCCACCAAGGGCGAAAATTAAAAATAACATTAGGTTGTTTCTTAGCACTTGTACCTGCAGCTCCATCATAGGACTTTGAAATATCCATAGACTCAACAATAGGATCACTAGGCGAAGGCCCCCCCCCCCCCCCCCCCCTTACCAGCAAGATTATCATTGGTATTAGGGACATTCGGTAAAGCCATAACTGATGGATTATCATCAATAATTGGGTCACCCTTCTGACTTGAATTACATATAGAACCTAATGCATCCAAGGTTTCCATACGATCATCATTGGTCATCTCAGATAATAACTTATCATGTTTACCAGCTTTAATATCATTAATTAACTTGCGCAAGTCACCAACAGTTAATAATGAAACTCTAAAAGTGGCAGCAACATCAATACTATTCAGTTCATGGGGCACATTAATAGTAGTAGACGGTGAAACAAAAGGAGAAAAGTTACTCACATCATCCTAAAATTTCTTCCCAATAGTTTCAATCGCATCCACAACAGCATCAATGTCAGCAATAGACATCGTAGACAAAATATCCGCATACTTCCCTTCCTTAATACTCATAGAAAAAACCTCAATATCACTTTGAGAAGTAACTTTGCCCCAAATAATGTCTCAACATTATTCGCAATATCACAATCATAAATCAACTCCAAAATAAAGGTTTTTGAGAACCCCGTGATGCTTGTTGTGAGTCAACGATCTGATTATTCAAAACCCATGATCAACATAAGTCGGTTTTAGGGTTTTGTGAATCCCTAGTCGGCAAATGCGTTTGGGAACCACATGCATTTCCATAACCTGTCATCTTGTTCATTCTTGATGCAACATTCCTTAGCAAATCTGTAGGATCCCGTAATCACTTCATAACATACATCATATAAGAATCAAACTAGAGAATTAGAGAGAGAGATGAGTTGTTTTGTAGAGAGAGAAAGAAGAGAGAGAGAGATGAGAGAAAATAGGAAAGTGGAATTATTTAAAATGAAACAACTAACTTTTCCAAAGAGGAAAAGTTACTTATATACCCGACACATTAAGTGACGTTCGGGATATTTGACTAGGACCCAGGCTCAGGTTTTGCTTGGGATTAAACCCGAAACATATACAATATTAGATTAACTATCGAGCCAGATGTCCTGAATAACTTTGCTATTACAATGTTAACTAATGATTAGACCAAGACTTAAATACAAAATAACAACTTCATTTTTGACTCAAATTGAGGCTAACAATCTCCCCCGAAGTGAGTTCATTGAAGACACTCCTTCATGAGATCAATGAGATTGCTTTTGTCGTTAAGCTCATGTGGTCTTGGTCTTTCTCTTTGTTATTTGTTGTAGGCTTGTTCCTTCATGCTTTGCGATCTTGACTTTAGACCTTTGTCATTATCTTTATCGTTTATGCCATCTTGCGATCTTGTGTCTTTGACCAACATTCCCATACTATGCCTTATCTTGCAAGCTTCAAATCAGAGTTAGTGGAAGTCTTTGTCTTTAAAACTTGAGCTTTCATGATTGATTGTCTTTGTTGAATGAGCATGAATATGTGGGTAAATGAATCGCCTTGGTTGATTGGGATACCGTCACCACCGTTTTAACCTGCAGGTTTACGTTAGTGATAATCGAGAAAAATGATTTGAAAAAACAATCAACGTATTTACTGTAAAAGCGATTTTTGTAACACATCGGGAGTTTTAAGCTTTTATCAAAATTCATCACGTCAATTCATTTTACTGGACAAAGTCGATATCCATTTTCACAAGTTTGTTTCCATATAGAAATCTCGCAAGTTACCTACCAAAGCTAGTTTGAATGCTGCACTCAAGCAGGATTTCCACTTCATTGTGGAAACGTATAGTATCACTCGGATTTCTGGCAAATATCACAAGGTATAGTGCGTAGGACTCTTTTAACACTTGTAAACTTGATGATGTTCAAACAAGTGTTTGAAATAGAATGTGTCCTACCAAGAAATCTTATTGATCTCTTGGCTCTAGACTCGATTAGTGCATTTTGGTTTTAGTACTCGGAGGCTGGAGCAGATTGCCACCTATTCAATATCAATGATCTCGGAGTGAGATGTCAATAGATAACGTGTGTATCTCCGTGACAAATGAGACAAGTTTCTTTTAAGAGAAACTCGAATGGCTGGGAAGGGTTGTGCATTGCAATCACTGGGTCCCATGATGTCATTTTCAATTTCAGCATCAACTTGTGATTCGACAGCATATGTATGACCTCGGTTTCTGCCTTAAGTTGTGTGAGAGGGCTTCTTCTTTACACCCATTATCCATAATTTCTTTTCATTCTTCAACGCCTTCGAATGCTTACCAGGACGTCATATACTAACATCTTGTTGTGATTGTTTCCATGTTACTCAATCTTAGTCGGCATTATTCCCATCTATATTTTATCTCCAATCTATACCTATGACTGGCTATTTCTAACTTTGGATATACCTTGTGTAGATCCTCCGTTCTGTTGGATCATAGGATGAATTCTTAACCTAACCACCTTATGACTTCAGAATCGTCGTGAAATTAAGATGTTGTTGGGTATAAGATCGAACCATAAAACCTTTTCTTACTGTTCAGCACATTGAGTCGATTAGATCATATTTTAAATACATTTTCTCCCCTTATTTTAAATAATAAACACTTAGTTTTTGAAATACCTTGTGATTAAAATATGTCTTGAAAATTCCGTGGGAGAAAATATTATTAGCATGAATGGTTTGGAACATTTTGATAATGTTTTGAATACATAAGAATTGTCGATGTTGATGTATCCAAGAACATTAAAACTTTGTTTTTCGAAAAAACTCCCCCTCAAAAATAGGACCAATTGAGAAATTGTTGTCTTTTGAAAACATTGTGAGGGCTTGGAAAGTGCTTAAACACACAATTTTGAAAGATTATGAAATTGTCATCTGAGAATCTTTCGAATTGTGTTCAACATTTTGAAAAACCAAATGATAGAAGGACTTCTCTATCTAAACGCTCAGGTAAGCGCACTGATACGTACACTATCCTTTTTCTTGAGCTAAAAACATTGAATGTCTTGTAAGAACAGCTCAAGACCGAGAAACGTTAATTTTCTCGTTGTGAGGATAAGTTATAAACCTTCCTTTATATGAAGTCCGGGTTATGTACTGATATTTGCACATAAGCCATCTAGAAAATTAGAAATGACATGTTTTGAAACCTATTTTGCAACTCTCAGCTCGAACTTATTTACACACCCGTGTCAATGTTAATCAAATTACTAAGACGAAATATGTTACGAAACCAAGAGACATGTCGAGAAGAATCTTTTTGTGGAAATCTTAATGTTTTTCTAATTTTGTATGTATCTTTATTGAAGTTTTCTATTTTTGTATTTTGCTTATTCTCAAAAATATGTACAAGTGATGTTTTGATGAAGATATCAATGCAGAGTCAAATTGTCAGAACCTCAGATCAGCTTGAGTCAAACATCTCGCATACCAATCCTCTGACAAATACTTAAACCGATCCTCAGGAAGGGATTATCGTAAAACATTGTCAGCTAATTGGTATTCAGTGCTGACAAATATAATTCAATTATACCATTTTCCAACCTGTTCCTTTATGAAAGAATACCGAGTATGGATGTGCTTTGTTCGCGCATGTTTTGTACGGGGGTTGCAATGATATTAGAATGGCTGACTGAGAGTCGCAGTAGACGGATTTTCTTGTAGTTGAATGCCATAATCGTGAAGCTGTGTCCTCATCCCATTACTTGAGCACAACTGTAAATAACGCACGTACTCTGCTCTGCTGAAGACATTGCAGTGCAGTTTTGATTTTTTGACTTCCAACTTACTACTATCACCAAGGAACTGTACCTCCAGAAGTGCTTTTGCGAGTAATCAATTGCCATCCGTCATGATCGTGCGTCTGAAAATGCGTTAGTTCAAAGCCAAATCCTTTGGATACAAGGCCCATGTTAATGGTACCCTTTAGGTATATAAAGATTCTTTTAACCTCCTTGAGTGCTTATGAGTTGGTCGTGCTTGATAACGTGCACAATAGCATACTGCTTGCACTAATTCTGGCTACATATGTTCAAGTACATGGAGTGACCCGATCTTACTACGATAATTAGATTGGTTTACGGGTTTCTCCACTCAAATCTACATCTAGTTTGGGTTATAGCCAATGGTGTACCAATGAGTCGAAAATTGTCCATATTAGTGCTTTTCAGAATTTCTAAAGCGTACTTGGCCTATTGATACAAATACCTTGTTGGACTGGTGGAATCTGAAGTCCTTAAAACAATAATTTCAATCTCCCCCATTAAGGACATTTCAAATCTACTGTGCATTAACTTTTCAAATCTTTTTGAATATTTAGGGTTTGTAGACCCAAAAATTATGTCATCAACGTAAATCTGCACTAGTAGAATATCCTCCTCGTATTTTATCTTGAATAAAGTTGGGTCAATTGTACCTTTAGTAAAGCCTTTGGACATCAGGAAGTTTGATAGTTCATCATACCAGGCTCTTGGAGCTTGCTTTAATCCATACAAAGCTTTCCTTAGAAGGTAGACTTTTTCTGGATGATCTGGATCAACGAACCCTTCTGGCTGAGCAACATAAACCTCCTCCTTCAGTGGACCATTAAGAAATGCCGTTTTCACGTCCATCTGATAGATTGGAAAAGACTTGTGTGCTGCGTAGGCAACGAAAATCCGAACTGCTTCCAAGCGAGCAACTGGTGCAAATGATTCTTCGAAATCAATACCCTCTTCCTGAGCATAACCTTTAGGCAACAATTCGTGGCTCTTTGTTGTGAAATTAACAGTCTGACTCTTCAACCTTTTTGTTCTTCATAACCACTTTTAGCTTTATAATCCTCTTGCCAAATGGTTTGTCGACAAGTTCCCAGACTTTAGTCTGTCTAACTGATGAAGTTCATCCTGCATTGCTTCATCCACGCAGAATACATCCATTGGCCCTCCTTAATGTTCTTCGGTTCAACAATACTCACCGTGAGCGCGACATTAACAGTACAGGAATCTATGGCAAGCTGTCCTCTTGTTTGAACTGCATGGTTAGCATTTCCACGACTTGTCTAATGGATGAACTCTGGTACATCGACATCATGAATTTTGTGGTTGAAATATGCACACGGTATTATAAATGTTGCATGAGGAAGACTCACCAATTTTCTTGTACCGTGTACAAAAAATAATTGATAAATTCAGTTTCTTGAAATGATGCATTCGGTGCTTGAACCATTGTAGTTGTCCTCAGCAAGACCGTGGTTGGATATGAAATATTCCTTCAATGTAAAGGAACAGAAGAGCAATTCCAACCCTTGTTGTGACGAATCTGTCTTCTTGCTGTAGGAACAACATTTGTCTTGGAGGGGCACGGGTTACAGAGTTGTCATAGATCTGACGCCTTTTGTCTTTGAGAACGAGGTCTGAGAGACATTTTCAACAGACATCTCTTTCAGTTGTGGTGCAAGGTTGAACTGTTGTGAATCAGCTCATCATTTCATTGATTTTCAACAACTTGATATGAATGGACTCAACTATTAAGTGTGTTCTCTTGTTGTAAACACGATATCCCTTCGACTGAGTAGAATATCCCACCATGACACATGGATCCCCTTTTTCTTTCATCTTATCTAAATTTTCCCCATCTCTAGTTATGTAACAAATGCAACCAAAGATGTGAGAGATGTTTTATTGAAGGTTTCCTGTCATTAATGATGTGATACGGCCGTCTTTCCATGAGTCGATATGATGATTGATCTGTTCTGAGTATAGCATGCGGTTGCAACTGCTTCAGCCCAAAATGATAATGGAAGCTTAGAAGCTGAGAGCATTGTTCGAGCAGCCTCAACAAGAGTGCGGTTCCGTCTTTCGACAATGCCGTTCTGTTCAGGTGTTCGAGGAGTGGAAGTCTGATGTTCAATGCCTTCTTTATTGAAATAAAGCAAGGAGTGTCTTGTCAAGAACTCTCTGTGCCTCTGTCAGTACGGACAGTAATAACTTGAGCTTGAAGATTGCGTTGAATCATCGTGAGAAAGTCTTTGAGAACTTCTGGTGTTTCATCCTTGGATCGTAGAAAAAGAGTCCAAGTGTATCTTGAATAGTCATCAACAATCACCAGAATATACTTCTTCCCATTTATGCTTGCAACTCGCATTGGACCACACAAGTCCATGTGAAGCAAATTCAGCCTTCCTTTGGAACTTGGAACAGCTTTTGACTTAAATGAGCTTCTTTTTGCTTTACTCATTTCATAAGACGAACAAAGTTGATCCTTGACATATGTCAACTTAGGTAAGCCTGTCCCAATATCTTTCTTTGATAGTAAGGTGATGTAATTGTAGGATCCCGTTTAACACTTCACTTCATATATTTAAACACGAAATTAGATCAAGAAAAGAGATGAGGAGATGAGTTGTTCTTGAGAGAGAAAGGAGAGAGAGAGAGAGATGAGAGAAATTAGGAAAAGGAAAAGATTTATTATTTGAACAAATTACTTTTCCAAAGAGGAAAAGTTACTTATATACCCTGACACATTAAGTGACGTTCAGGATAATTGACTAGGATCCGGGCTCGGGTTCTGCTTGGGATTAAACCCGAAACATATACAATATTAGATTATCTATCGAGCTTGATTCCCGATATTATCCTATTACAACATTAACTAATTGATTGACCGAGACTTAAATACATAATGAACGAACTTCATGTTCGACTCAATATTTTAAGGCTAACACTTATGAACATTTATCTATCATTAAAATTGGCAATATACAAGAATTATAAGCTTGAAAACCCTAATGAAACCCTAACGAGCCCTACTTGAACCCGCGGCATATTTCATTCATTTTCGACCCATTTTAAACCTAACCACTTACCAACTCTTGATTATAATCCTTGATATATATATAATAGGATCAGTAACTAATCATTTTTAACCAAGGACACACGAATTATAAGCTTGAAAATACGAGAAAACCCTAATCGAACCAAAACAGACCCGCAACCCATTTTCCTTCAAATTTGACCCATTTAATCACCAACCATGTGCAAAGCAGCTCCATGACAAGCACCTCAACCCTTATATCAGCTTACTAAGCTCCTTGTACCTTTGCTTGGTCTCAAATGAAGCCACATCTCCCTCCTTCTAGCCATAACAGCCGCGGCAAGCACCAAGGCCATCCAACGCTTCGCTCTACTTTCCTAGACCCCCACACTTGCTTTTCTAGCTTATACACATCACATATTAGCCCTCTTATGTGTCAAGAATAGAAGCTAAGGGTTCCTTAAC
>BQNB010121517.1:0-20447 GCA_026074375.1 Tanacetum coccineum
AGGAATTCCCGACGGTAACAGCTGCTGGCAAGAGACATGTCAATTCACAACCCCATGCTCACACTTAATATTCCTAATCAAAGACATCATGATATCTAAAAGACCTACAACACAGCTTCCGCAACTCTGATGTGTGCTATCATGATCTAGAAAAGTGTGAGCATGCCGGTCTGATGGTCACAACATTACATGGAGGCAATAATACAATAAGGATGATTAAGAGATTTACTATGGATGATGATCTCAAAGAAAGCTTAAAGATCACACAAGTCTAAGGATCTAAGTTCAAAGATCACTACATCATGTACAAAGAGATCAATGCATGAAGAATCAAAGACTACGAGCTGAACACATGATCAAGATTGCTGAGCTTAATTTAGTATTTTCTAGGGTGACCTCCCTTAGGGGGAGATTGTTAGATATTAGAAAAAGACTAGGTCACCCCGTGTATTTTACCGTTTATTATGGCTCGTAGTTAAGTAATTAATGTATAACATTCGGTAATAGGCCGGGTATTAAACCCTACATGTAAGCCCACTACCAAGGCCTTAAAGCCAGTTTTGTTGTCACTATATAAGTCTCTTCCATGCCATGGAAGAGGTGGGTTAGTTATTTACTTAATACAAGTTCGTTTTATCTCTCTAGAAAGTTCTCTCTTACTTTCTCACTCTAGAAATTGGCTAATCCACTAGTCATCTAATTGTGTTATGATTTCCAATGTGCTGCAAATGTTATAAGATATTTCAAAGGTACTCTTGGTAAGGGTATTAGATATTATCTTTCTAATGGTAATAACAATCTTAGTGGTTATAGTGATGCAGATTGGGCTAAGTGTTTAAAGACTAGAAAGTCTGTTACAGGTTATTGTGTATTTTTTAGCAATTGTCTTATATCCTGGAAAAGTAAAAAACAAAATACTATATCTAAATCATCTACAGAGGCAGAGTACAGATCTCTTTCATCTGCTACTTGTGAGATTATTCGGATACAGAAGTTACTGTTAGATCTTAAAACTAAAGTTACTCTTCCTGTTGATTTACATTGTGACAATAAATCTGCATTACAATTAGCCATTAATCCTATTTTCCATGAGAGATCTAAACACTTTGAGATTGATGTGCATTTTATTAGAGAAAAAAATTACAAAAGGGTTATTGAACACAAAGAAAATTTGTTCTTCAAACCAAATTGTAGACATTTTAACTAAGCATCTTCTAGTTTATCAACATAAAAATTTGTGTGAAAAGTTGGGAATGTATGACTTATTTAGTAATCATATTAAAGGGGAATGTTCAAATAAGCAATAATTTTCTTATAATCTGAAATAAATAAGTCCTATGCAATTCTTATTCTTTAGTTTCTAGATTGTTGTTTTGCAGGATTAAAAGTTGAGGGACCTTTCTTGCTATTTCTGATTCTTTTATGGAATGTTTTGTGCCAGTATTGAAGTTTGTTGATTGTTTGAGGGCTGCTTTGTAACTTCCTTGGCTATATAAATAAAAGAAGATACCAGATTCAATCATATACTCTCTCTCTCTAAGAAACCCTAATCTATCCCAAATCTCTCTCTAATCTTTCATATTCTTTTATAATCATTCAACTAATATCATCTTGATCTTGTCTATTATTCCTTCTTTGTAATCGTTTGATTATTAACATTCAGATAATAATCTGATCTTTAAGTGTCGATCACCTATATGTTGGACTGAGGTTGAAGATACCCAACTTACTGGCCTAGAGATTTTTCATGAAAAAATTAAGAAAATTATTTAGATAAAGAACCAAATCCATGCTGCTCTTGATCGTCAAAAGAGTTACGCCGATGTGAGGCATAAACCTCTAGAATTTCAAGTCAGAGATAAGGTTACGTTGAAGGTCTCACCTTGGAAAGGAGTAATACTCTTCGACAAATAGAGAAAGCTGAACCCAAGATACATAGGACCTTTCAAGGCGTTAGATAAAGTTAGACCCATCGCTTACAGACTCGAACTACCACAACAAATAAGAAAGGTCCATAGCACATTCCATGTGTCGAATTTGAATAAGTGCTTATCCAATGAAACACTTGTCATTCCGTTAGAAGAGATCCAAATTGACTACAAACTACATTTCATTGAGGAATCTGATGAAACACTTATCATTCCTATCGTCAAGGTACGATGGAACTCCAAGAGAGCTCCTGAGTTCAATTGGGAACATGAGGATCAGTTCCAAAAGAAATGCCCGCATTTGTTTTCTAACACCTCACCACCGAATACCATCAACTGAGTTCCTGGACGAAACTCTCTTAACTAGGAAAGACTATGAAAATTATTAGGTTAGTATTTTAACTATTACTTTAGTAGTTCATTTACGAACCATTTCGTACTTAATTTAATCTAAAACAGGCAAGTTTTCCCGCATACTGTGAAAATGCCCTTGAGCGCATACCGACCTTAGACTATATTAGTCTACTCATTACGAGTAAGTTATACTCACAGCGGACATATTTTTTTATGTTGCACACGTTATTTTACAAGTTACGTAAAATAAATTCATATGCATTCATATGTTGTGGGAATAGTTAGGATTAATAATCTTTATAGGTTATTGGGTATGTTGTGGGAATAGTTGGGATTAATCACTGCAACCTGGATAACCTACCTCCTGGATGATTTGGGATTGATTCGGAATCGCACGAAGTATAGGATATACTATATATGCATATTCAGGTCTATTGACCTTTGAAACCACTAATGAAACCATAGTTTAACATTGCACAAGAAAGCGTTTTCATAACAATAGTAATGAAGTAACTACGTTAGCACGTTTTCTCTCCTGATATCTCTTACTCCTTTATTTTTAGTTATTTATTTTATTGTTATTTTTAATTCCTTTCAAATCAAATCAAAAACCTTTTTCAAAACGTAACATTTCAAATTAAAAGTAATTACAACTTAGCTCTTGGGACAAACTCAGATTCACCATTCTGTACTACCCATGATCAGGTTCTCTGCTCGTTAGTGCGTGGTTAGGTAGATCAAGTTTTATAAATTTAAAACTTGGTAAAAATAAATATTTTGAAAGAAAACACGCATCAAGTTTTTGGCGCCATTGCCAGGGAGCTAAAAATTAGTAATAATTTGAATTTCTGTATATATTTCTTTTTGTAAATATATTATGCTAGTTTTTCTTGTAAGTTTTCAGATATGGAGAATGAGGTAGACATCAGCGCGCTCACCATGGAACAGTACATAGCTTTGATTCCAGATGACATTAAACCAGGCATAGTGAACCCCAAGATTGGCGATGATGTCGAATTTGAGATAAATGCAAATTTTATGAGGGAATTAAGACGCAAACTTTTCGCAAGCACCGATGGTGAAGACATTTACGAACATGTGCGTACGGTATTAGAGATTGTGAATCTCTTCCACTTCCCTAGCGTCACTCACGATGCCATTATGCTTAGGGTTTTTCGAATTACACTCAAGGGACGAGCCTTGAGATGGAAAGATAGGCTTCCAGCAGGGTCAATCACTACATGTGATCTCCTTAAAAAAGAATTTATTTTGTCACCCTTTCATAACTTCCAAGAAATTAGAAGAAATCCGTAATTTCAAGCAAGAAAGGAACAAAACATTGTATTATGCTTGGGAAAGATACAATGATCTTCTTTACCAATGTCCGCTACACGATCTGAACTATCAAAAGAAGGATCATATCTTCTATACTGGATTAGACATCTCCACTCGCAAAATTCTTGACTCTAACGGGTTCATTCCTCTAATGACACCAACACAAGCCCTAGAATCAATACAAGTCATGGTATACCATTCGCATAACTGGTATGATGAAACAACCACTAGGGAAAGAATCAACGATGTCATGGACAACGTTGATTCCATTCCCGAAAGTTTCAAAGGGGAATATCTAACCAAGGAGTACCCTCTCAAAAATGAGGATGAGACAATCAAGAATAGCAAAATATATGGAATCCTTGGAAGAAACCATCATCATATTTTTCGTAGACACAATTAAAAAACAGACCATGGATAATGAAATGATGAGGAAGATCCTTGAAAACACAGAATCAAATATAAGGGCACTTAAAACTAAAACAAAGAACCTACAGGAAAAAGCTTATCAATTAACCCATCAAGTCCTCACTAATATAGGAGAAAAAGTCAAGGCAATAACAACAATAGCTAAGGAAAACATGAAGGAGCCAGTTTCTCATGACTTATCACCTACACACTTTCTAGGACATTTGAAGGAACAAATGGGAAGCATTTACAGAACTCGCAAAACCGTTTGCATGATTGAAAATCCTAAGGAAATTCATAACGTGAAAACTCAGGAAGAGGAAGGAGACATGGATGTCGGTTAGGACATTACAAGTAAGGATGTAGAAAGGATGCGGCAATTTCTAACACCCACCATACATACTTTACCCAACCTTGAACCAGTAGTGAAACCATATACACCACTGAGACCAGTCTATGATAAGGATAAAATTGTAAGGAAAAAGGAACAAAATTATGATATTCCTTAAAATGATAGTGTAATGCAACTTTTGACCCCTCAGACAGTTCACATCACACCACCTGATGACAATTATGTAGCACCGGCTACAAATCCTATGTCTAACAAGTAATTAAACAAGTTCGAGGAGGAATTTTCTCATATTACAGAAGTTTCCAAAAAAGAAAATGATAACCCTATTATAAAAACTTATAATTGTGAGACCTTCATTAGGAAATTACTAAACCAAGTGAGCCAATCATCAAGGGAAATGAAATCTTAGCAATATGGTTTTAATTTATCAATCCCCTACCTAGTAGCAAATCATGGTGTTCATTTTTACTCCCACTCGCACTTAATCTCAAGTGAGAGGATGAACACCTTATTACTTGGCAATTAAGGGAGGAGTCAAGCTCGTGACTTAAACAAAAACAAGCGCTTTATGGGAGGCACCCCATAACTATCTTTCATTCTACATATTGGTTGTTTGCATGTTTCTTACTTTGTTTTATAGAAGCTAGGAGGCAATTATCGAGACTGGCTCGACTCATACTCATGTGGTAACTTTGCTGAATTTGCAGCAGTTACGGCGTAACAACTTTAGTTTATTCCGTAACCATTATAGTTACGACGTAACCCATTTCATGGTTACGCCGTAACACATTAAAACTTAAAATTTTTACCACTTGATTATGACATAACCATCGGAGATACGCCGTAACCTCCTTTTTAAATCTTAAAAATTTAAGTTTTAAACATATCTAAACCTTGTATTCGTAAATAGACTTTGTAGGTATGTTCTTTGGAAGCCCTCACGAGACTAAACTCGTCCACTTGGGACACCAAGTAGTTTAAAAGGCTTGTTGCATATGATAAATAAAACCGTGATTCCTATGAAATTGAGTTAGGTTTGTACACTTCATAATTCTTGTAGAACGATTTTATGCTTTGGTTTGTTTTGTGATCACAAGGGATAAAGAGCTTGCGAGAAGACGGAAATAAAGATTTATGCCAAATTTCAAATCTCAAAGCAATGCTCAAGGAGTTTCTTGTCTTAATTCTACTCTTTCCTTTTTATTTCATTTCCTTAATGTACAATAGGGACATTGTACAAATCAAGTGGGGGAGGGGAGTAGAATTAATACTTGACGAATGTTTTGCCTTCAATTTTCTAGTTTTCTTTGAAAATTATGCCAATTTTAAAAATTTTGACAAAATTTTCTTAAATAGCTAGAATAAATCTTTGCTGAATGCACATTATCTTTTATTATACTTGGTGAGATTTATGCCTAATATTCTGTTTCAATCATATTATTCAAAAATCCACCAAAATATTGAGTGTGCCGGTAGTATTGTAGACTTTAGAACTTGGCATGTACATCATTTCAAGACCTAATTGATTAGCAGGAATAGATAGTTCAAGAAGGCAACACTTAGGAAATCACCCAAGTAGCCTATATGTGTGCGTTTATTAACTTGTTACACTGACTTGTCGACCTCCCTTAATAAACCTTTTCGCTGCACTCATTATTAGTGCAAACTACCCCTAGATCACCCTTGTCAAACCAATCTATGTTTTCACCCAATGTTATATGTTTTGTTACACCATTTCACCTTAGCCTACCGTATAGTCTTAATTTTCTTTGTGTTGAAATTTTTGGCTGTTTAAGTCCATGGTTCAGGGGAATAGGAAAGAGAATTATATGCATTCGTGGAAGACCAATCAGTTATGATCTATAAGACACCTCTATCCCCTTTCGACAATTGTTTATATAATTGAGGGGATGTGCGTATAATATCGAATGTTGCCAGGCAATTATAATAATTAAAGATATAAACTATGTACAATTTGCATATTATGAAGAAAATAAAGAAAAGACAGTGAAACAAAAAGCCACCCATGTGCTAAAAATTGTAAAGATGGTGCAAAATAAAAAATAAAAATGGAGCTAGTAGCCGATTATTGCACCAAGCCATCTCAGTAAAATGGAGCTAGTAGCCCATTATTACACCAAGTCATATCGATACTTATGAAGAATGGAGCTAGTATCCCATTGTTGAAGATCAGATTTTCAGACTTTGACTCTTGGAGCCATGGATGGACAGTAGCTAGTTATGATAACCTTAGATTATTTTAGACAATTTGTTTTGTTGTTTTTAATAAACATCCATTAATGTGTATCTATGTCTATCCTAATCCCTTTATCACCCTTTAAAACCATATTACCCTTGTTGCCTTTGAGAATTATTTAGACCCTAATTCTAACTGGTGCAGATTTATGTACTTTCCAAGCTTATGATAGAATACATGCTATGAATATGCAATTGAGCGATCACCCTGAAAATGAAACACTTAGACTAGTGGAAAGCTGAGTGATTTTTATCCCCTTTTTGTGAGGTGTTCGGCTTTGATGTTTTCTAGCATAAGAATTTTATAAATTCATTTCTTGAAGTTATTCTCGAGAAATCTTTTTATGAAATGTTTTAACAGGTTCTACTTGAGGGCAAGCAGAAGTCAAGAGGGGGGATATCTGATAACATTAAATATTTAATACTTTTTGGTGGCAAAATACCCTTTATATTACCTGTAAATGTTTCACTACACTCAAAAATGAGATATTTTCTATCCTTTTGTAGTTTTTAGGTAAAATACAAGAATGTGACAAGAAACAAGGGAAAAAGGACTAAAAGTGTAAATTCTGAAGAATGTTACGGCGTAACACCAAAAATGGTTACACCGTAAGATAAATTAAGCAAGTACGAAGATCAAGGAAGACTTTACGATGTAACACCATATGGAGTTACGCCGTAACCATATATTTGGAAGGAAATCTTATCAAAGTTATAGTTACGACGTAACACCTTATCCACTTACGTCGTAAACAAGAGAATCTACAAATATGGTATGAAGATCACGTACTTATGGACATTATTTAAATGTTATAGCGTAACACCATATCTAGTTACGCCGTAACAGCTATTTATTTATGGAATGCCGTGTAATATAGTTACGACATAACACCTTTATTGGTTGTGCCGTAACAGGTTCAAAACCTATAAATAGAGGCCACATTTAAGCTATTCCAACATCACTTGCTCCACAGCCAATTGGAGAGGCGACTAAGGCTTCCAACCATCAAAGAATTTCACCTGGAGGCCAAGGGAGATCACACTTTACTTACTTTTTGTATTTAATCATTCAAATATTAATACTATAAGAATTATGAGTTTTTAATCTACGATTTCTATTATTTCTTGCTGTATTTCTGTTACCACGAGCGGCAAAGCAATTAAAGTGCTAGCCTAGTTATGTAATTACTATTGTTATGATTGTGTCTTGTTAAATTATGGTTTCATTAGATATTCCTAAACTATCTTGTAACCTTAGGTTTTGGTAGTACAAGTGATTTAGACCTAGCTTACCCCATAATTAGATTACCTTCTCAATATGGGATCCAATGGGTACTAGGAATTATCACTAACTCCTTTCCTGGTGTAGGAACTAACCGGTCACCGCACTAATCACTCAATACTTAAAAAGCATAGGAACTCTTTAAAGGGGGATAATAATTTTATAGGTTATTAGATATGTTTTGGGAATAGTTTGGGACTGATTCAGCATCGCAAGAAGTATATGATAGACTATATATGCATATTCAGGTCTATCGACCTTTGAAACCACTAATGAAACCATACTTTAATATTGCACAGGAAAGCGGTTTTATAACAATAGTAATGAAATAACTAGGTTAGCACGTTTTCTCTCCTGATATCTCCTACTCCTTTATTTTTTGTTATTTATTTTATTGTTATTTTTAATTCCTTTCAAATCAAATCAAAAACCTTTCTCAAAATATGACATTTCGTATTAAAACTAATTACAATTTAGCTCTTAGGATGACCTCGAATTTACCATTCTGTATTACCCACGATCGGGTTCTCTGCATGTTACTGCGTGGTTAGGTAGATCGAGTTTTATAAATTTAAAACTTGGTAAAAATAAATATTTCAAAAGAAAATACACATCATTAATCCCAGAAGGATATATATGAAGTGCATTGGAGTCCTCATTCATCATGGCTGCATTTCATGAAAACTTTTATCTTAATACTCATTGATGTTTTGAAACATATCTTTTTCTTTCGCTGTGACTTTGAATATTTTTAATCTATGTAACACTTTATTTCTTTTAAATTAATTCAACGATGTATTTTCTAAAATGTCCATATAGTGTTCGTTCCCTTTATCTTGTGCTTATGTATTATGAAGTCACCACCCCCGGTTACCTTTCCACTGTGACATTTTGGGGGTGTGACATTAACACCTTCCCTACTCGAGAAGAGCAAGAATTAAATGGCTTTTGAAAAATCCTCGACCTTCTGAAGTTAAAGCTATGGTTAGAAAAGGAAGTTTGGATAATATAAAGATCCCATGTATGATAGGTTATTTCCTTAAGGAGCAAACGTACATCGACCTAGAATCCCCTGTTAATATAATGTCTAGGCTTTACTATTATTGGATCACGAGTGAGGGATTAAAATCAAGAAAGAAATCATCCAACCCCAATAAGATTTGCAATTTTGTTGGAGGAGTTAGAGGAATAAAGGTCTTCGTGGGGAATTTCACATATGAATGTGATTTTATAGTTCTAGAAGATGTTAGTAGTGTCATAGACCATTATCTAGGAGGGATGATCTTAGGAAAGCCATTTATAAAACAATATAAGCTTATTTATGATAAAGAAGAAGGAACTCTTATGTTTGAAAGGAATGATGAGAGAGTAACGTTTAAGATGCCTTATAAAATGTAAAGGTTTAAGGATATAAAAGATTTGAATACCGATAACATCTTACCCTTCTTTGTAGCAAGTACATGGGATGAGGAAAAAGGGGAATGATATGTTAGTTGAAAAAGGATAACCCATTATTCAAAATGTTTGAACCTTAGACTTAAATATAAGCGTGATGAAGGGATAATCAAAACAATTAAATTTCTCAACGAAAGAAGTAGTAGTATGAATGACACAGGAGTCACGTAAAGAGTGTGACTCCGAGTCTAGGTACAAGACTCGTTAATAAAGAAAAGCGCTTAGTGGAAGGCAACCCAATCTTTTTATTTTATGCATTTTAGGAGTGTCATGTGTTTTTATCTCTATTATTTGTCTTATATGTTTGAATAATATGTGATCATGCTTTGTTTTGTCTTTAACTTCGTCTTAATTGCATTCAAAGGTATTTTGCATAAGATAAGTGTAGGGGAAAATATCCGGTTTTAAGAACTATTTCAAACATGTAAAGTAGATAATTTAAGTTAATTCACATTGTATGTTTTTGTATGGTTGTTTGAGGTCTTATGTTCTGTATAAACATTTTTGTGGTTTATGTAGAAAAATTTTCCATAAAATAATTAATAAGTTATTTTTGCAGAAATTTTTCCATAAAACGAAAACGCAAAACCTGTCAGATGCTTCTGACGGCCTCAGGATTAATACCTGACGGCGTCATCACTGTAGCAGAGGAGAAAATCCACATTTTTTGAATTTTTGAAAAGGTATGTTTGTCTAATTTCTAGATTTTTTAATTTTCTAAATTTTTTTGTAGAAAACCACGATTATATTAGTACTAACATTCTATCTTTATTGCCTTCGTAGGATTATAGTTTATGATTAATAAGGGTTAAATATTATTTACCGCCGATTTTACGCTTGGTATAGTTGTTTTAGTCTTTGATTTACAGGTTATATTAGATAAGGAGAGTCCGGAAGTTTATTAAATTTTCATTTAGACGATTCTTGGATGAAGATTTAGCCAAAATCATTAAGTTTCTTCTCCGTTATTGAGCAAACAAGGGGAGTATTAGTTTCTCTCGCTTTTCTTATATTCCATTTATTCATTTTTCGGGTACTCATTGAACATTGGGGACAATATTTAAAATAAGTGTAGAGGAAAATAAAAGCCTTAGAAACTATTCCTTCAATTGCATTTGCTTTACCCTTAAAATAATGTGTAATATACCGAAACATAGTTTAAGACGTAATTTTAGCCCAAATTCTAAATTTTTTTATGGCATATATCAATGAAACTATAGTATTAGAAGCGTCTCATGGGTTAGGAGTTATATGACGAGCACAAAAACCCCTACAACTCAAAAATTCCACCCCAAAAATATGAGGTTCACCCCCAGATCTTTAGGAATTCAAGCATTCATTTTTAATGCTTATGAGAGTGTACCGGTAGTATTATAAATTCTAGAACTTTCTTTAGCGATTCATCTCGAGATTGTTAGTGAGATTGCATTCGTGTGATTAGGATTTACTAAGTGATAAGAGGCATTAGGATAAACTCCTATCTTAGCCTGTATTTGTTATGGTTATGATGGTCTCCTCGATCATGTAACTACCCCCCACACCCTTGCTATGCATTCATTTTTAGTGCAAGATACCCCTAGTACACCCCTCTGAGCTTATCCTTTTCATTTTCTTCTATTAAGTATTTCGGAATGACCAAAAGGTAATTTATTTGGATTAAGAAATTCCTGAATAGACTATTTCGGAGTATTTAGTAGTTGAAATTTGTTTACATCCCACCAAAATATTACACCCAAATCGCCTTAGCCTTCCTTGTATGTACTTATTTTTAGTACATTATTCTTATCACATTTGTTAAACCCCATTTAATTATTTACTTAAGTACATGGTTGCTAAGTCGAGTCATTATTAGTGTATACAGTTTTGGGACGATTAGGATTCATGGTAGTCTTTATTATACGAAGAAATGGGGAAGAAAAGTTAAGTCATTACCCCCATGTTTGTCTAATATTCTCCATGTTATGTTGATCCTTCTATATTCGGGTCATTAGTTAGTTTATGTTATTGAGTATAAAAAACTTAAATGTAGGGGTGCAACTATAAACCCCGAGTCATGTTTATTTATATTTCAGCAGATGACATGGCAAAACTATATAAAAATAGAAAAATGAAAAAAAGAAAAAATATGTTAGATACGGGCTGCCATCTTGCTATTGTTTATGCTCAAGAAAGTGTCGAGAAAAGAAAAGAAAGAGTTTGATGTAAAGTTTGTATTATTTGCCCTAGTTTCACGGAATCTTAGCTTAGCAATGCCTTTTACATGTATTCTTGTAGATGATTAACTTGCCACCAGAAAAATTCCTCCGATATCCCCAACCATGTTTCCTTTACCCTACACCTTATGTTACAACCTTTTTAAAGACCTCTTTGATAGTAATTCCTAGGTGCTTACGCCAAAGTGGTGGAGGTTTTGATCCTTTATCAAGCTTATGGTAATTTATATACTATGACAGGTAGTGAGTGTTACTTTCCCATTTCCTATATTTTTATAATTCATTATTATACCTGAGAGAATGAGAGAATCGAAACACTTATGTTAGGCGCTAGTGTATAATTTTCATGCTTTTAATTACAAGGTCTATCTAATTATTCCATAAATTCTATTCATTGAATAGGTTAAATGCCCCTGATTTTTCTATTTACTAAGTAGAAAAGCTCATTTTATTAAGGACAAGCAAATCCTAAGTTTAGGGGTATTTGATGAGGTGTCATTTTATACACTTTTTCAGAGCCATTTAATCCCCGAAATCATGCAAATATTCCCAAATTACATGCTTAATCATTTCTATTGTCATTTTAGCATTTGGAAGGCATTTAGAGGAAATACACGTGACATGAACTTAATATTGAGAAGAAACAGGACAAGATTGCAACTCTACATGAAGATGATTAGGTTGTGGCATACAGTTTGTGGAGACGGCGTCAGGATTTCCTGTGACGCCGTCAAAGTGTTCAAGGGACGACGTCAAGATGAATTACGAAGACGTCAGAGTAACCAACTCTTAGAAGCCCAAAGAAGATTCTACGGGTTGACAACGTCGCAATTAACAAGCGACATCGTCATGACTTATTCCCTATATATACAAACCCTATTTTTTGTTTTGTGTGGAAAACTTTGGGGAACGAATCTATACTTTGTAGTAGCCTTTCTAGATGAATTTTAGGGTTTTCTAATCGTTGTCTACTCACCATAACTCCCTTCTTAATTGAAGTGAAGTTCCTTATCCCTTTTAATCTTTCGATATGTCTATGTATTGTTTGATTAATTGTTCTTCGCTTTCAATTAATATGTTTGGCTAAATATAATTTGTGTTTACTTATGATTGCATGAAACCTAGTTGTTTATCTTTTATTATTACTTTTTGTTAATGATGTACGCATTAGGCTTTAGAAAACTAGCTTCTTAATTGCAAAGCGAAGACGTCTAGGGAAACACGGCTAGGTTAGATGATACCACCGCAATAGTCTTGTTATCCTACTTACTAATCGATATCACAACACAATAATCTAATCAATAAGCACATAAGCCGAATAAGCCATAAGTAAATAGAAAGGAAGTAGGAAGATTATATTAGAGAGAGAAATAAGAGTGGAGGGTTACACACACAAATGGTAACCAACACCCTTCACCACATGAGGTGAAGGTGTATTTATAGTCCATTCCTTATGTTAGGCGTATGGCCTTTCCTTTGTGCCAGGTTGGCTTAAAGTGGGCTAAGAGCCCAAAACACGGACAATATTAGATTACAATCCAACCCGTTAAACTCGACTATCCTATTACAAACTAAGGCTTATATTGACTTGAGATGACCGAAAACATTCTTGTTCGGCTTAATAAAATTAAGGCTATCAATCTCCCCCAATGTTGAGGTTATCTTGACTTGACTTTATCTCTCCCAATGTTGAAGTAATCTTGATTTGACTTTTACGCTTTGCCTTTTTTGGTCTTGTCTTTGTCTTTTCTTCTCACAAGATATACAAAGTTTTAAGCACAAGAAAAAGGTTAGTGGACGCACAAGGTTTGCCGCTAAATTTTATCAATAGTCCTAGGCGTTAGAGAATAGGAAGATCTCTAACATGAGATTATTTCCCAAAATTTTAACACAACCATATTTTAATCATGGTTTTTAATTTTCAAAGAATATTAGGTCATGGAACAATGTCATCAAAATAAATCTTTTTATCCAGAAATTGTGTGTTCTATCAAACCACTCCAACCCTCACTAAAACTAAACCCCGTGCCCCCCCCGGCTCCCCACTACAGCCATAAGGGATAACTTAAAACCTCTGTGGCCGAAAAATAAAAAAACGCAACACAAAGTATTAAAGTTAAAGGGATACATCCACCCTTCACATAAATAGCTTATGGTATTCAAAACCATATCACAAAGAATCTACATAACCACATAGTACTCATAAATGACTACTTAATCCAAATGAATTTTGTTATAAAGATGCTCCATGTCTGAGCACAAAATTTCAAGAATTCCGTCAATGACATTCATAATCTTTTAAAATTATGTGCTCACAAACTACGACAACTCAACAATCAACTATTGCCTGCGTATCCATCGTACTCCTCTTACTATAACCTTAGAATTTTATATCTATTTTACAACTTGGTATCATATTTTTTAGTGGCAAACATATGTAAAATTAAGGGGGAGCAAAAAGTTAATGTTCCACAAAATTAATGCTAAAATATGTTTTCACCCCTCCTCCCCTCCTCATGAATTTACAAAGACAAATTTTAATCAACTTTATTTCACAAGACTAAGTGAACTAGTATTTAAAATAAGGGGAGAAATGTAATTAAAATATGATCTTGAAAATAATAAGTGATCTAAAGACTCTAATGCATAACCCTTTCCTCCATGTGCGAAACAATTTCAAATATCGATGCACATGTGTAGGGGGCATTTCAAAAGAATGAAACTCAATGTTTTAATTTATATTAAACACTTTGATTGATTTTTCAAACTTGGTTTTATGGTTACGATCAAATACCCAGCAGCCTAATAATTTTATGACGATTCTAAAGTCATAAGGTGGTTAGGTTATGTATTAGTCATATGATCCAACTATAACAGGAGGGATCTACCCAAGGACAATCCATAGTTAGAAATAACAGTCCTTAGGTATGATTGAAGATGAATGAGAACGAGAATAATGTCGACTAAGGTTGAGCTAACACTGGAACAATCACAACAAAGTGTTAGTAATGATGTCTTGGTAAGCATTGAAGGGGATGAAGAATGAAAAAGAAATGTATGGATAAAGGGTGAAAACAAAGCAGCCCTCCACACACTTTAGGCAAAAACCGGGTCAATACATAATCTATTAGATTCACAAAGATGAATTATGGTATTGGAGACAAGACATCATGGACCCAGTCATGCATTTGCACAACCCTTTCCTAGCCATTCAGTTTCTCTTAAAAGATAACTTTGTCTTAATTTGTAACGGAATACACTGACTTTCATATGATTGACTTTCTCCACACTCCAGAGTTAGTTAATATTGAAAAGGTGGCAGTCTGCTCCAGCCTTCGATTGCTAAAACCAAAATGCACTAATTAAGTTTAGAGCCAAGAGATCGATAAAATAAATCTCATTAGGACACATTCCATGACAAACACTTTTTGAACACCATTAAGTTCACAAGCTGTTAACAAGAGTCCTACGCATTATCTTTGTGATTCTGCCAGAACATTCAGAGTGATACTCTTCAGCATTCACAGTGACAAATAGAAATCCTTCCAGTGTCAACATCAAACAAAACTGTGGTAGGTGACTTGCGAGATTCTATATGAATCAAGATTGTGTCAACTGGATATCGATTTTGGTCCAGTAAATGAATTGACGACTCAATCAGAAAGATAGTAACTATCTGATTCACTCGTACTGTGTTGTCTGCTTTGAGACATTCTGGTAATGAGAACAAGCAAGTACGATGAATCTAATGCATCCACGTTAGAGGATCTAACACTTTGAGCTAGAAACCCTGTCTAGGAGATTATTCTTAAATTGAATCTACCTGATCACATGGACAATATTTATACTGTAAAACGGTCCTCACGGAACCTGAGGTTAATGTAACTGAACCAAGAGGAATGACAAAGCCATATTCGTCCATATCTGTTTATCACTAACATTAAAATGCAGGTACTGGCGACGGTGTTACAACCTTATTCCAGCAGAGTCGGATTCATTACCACATGCTCATATTCAAGCTTTAAAGACATACATTTGGCATCAAGATTCAAAAATCATTATAGCTCAAGTATTAAAGATAAAGACTTCCGTAACTATGATATAAAAGATCTTCAAAGTCAAACACATAAGTGTTCTCTAGGGAGATTGTTAGCCATAGAAGCTTTCTCTGGGAGATTGTTAACCTTGATGAAGAAGATGAGTTTACAAGCTTTCAAGATGATACAAAGAATGAGCATGTTGGTACCAAGACATAAGATCGCAAGATGGCAAAGACGACAAACAAGGAAAAGATTTAAAGATCTCGGAACAAAAAAAACTAAGTCAAAAGACAATGACAAAGACTCAAGATCAAAGATCACAAAGCATGATGGAACAAGCCTACAACAAAGATAAAGACCAAGATAAAGACTCAAGAACTCAACGACAAAGCAATATCAACAAGACCAAGGAAGCATGATTCAAAGACATCACATTGGGGGAGATTGTCAGCCTCAAAATGTCAAGTCTAACATGGAAGCTCGGAATCTATCAGAAACCAAGATTCGAGGGAGATTGTTAGCCTCAAAATATTGAGTCGAAAATAGAAGCTCAGACTCTGGACACGGAAGCATGATCTATATTAAATATATGTTGTAATAGGATAAGTTACGGGTATCGGGCTTGTTAGTCAATCTAATATTGTACGTGTATTAGGCTTAAGCCCAACCAAAACCGAGTCTGACCCATGTTACTATCCTAGGCGTCCAAGTATTAGCTAGGTAGTATAAATACCCCTTTTCCATAATGGAGAAGGGTTGGATTTCATTTGTTACTCTTAAGTTTCATATAGTAATCCACCACTGTTTCTCTATTAAGCTTTCTCTCTCTACAATTCTTCTATTTTTCCTTCTTTGAATCTTATGTGGAAATGATTTCTTAGGTCACTAACACCTATACTACACTACAACGGTTAGGTACACTGCTTAGGAGTGTTATAAAACTTCTGCGTTACAACCCACCGCATCAGTTACATTTGATTTTGTTGTTGGTTATACGAAGGATGTTAGCTTTAAAGTTGACGATAATTACGTGAATTAGACTGGCTATCTAGAATGCGTATAGCGTAAGGACTAATAATGACAAGTTGTAATAGATTGGATAGTATAGGCCTTATAAAACATATTTTACCTTTCACACCCTCTCACTACTTTCTCTCACTACAAACCGAAGCTGTCTTTTCTTATAGTTTGATCATCCCCGACCACCCGAACATAGAATCTTGATACTTATAATTTGTACCAGAGCTCCAAGGGTGCTTCGTGGTGTGTTTGTTTAAAAACCTAATCGAAAATGAATTTTTTTTACCTAATTCGCAAGTTAGCGAGTCATAAGGTGATAATTTTTTTCTAAACACCAAATTTTTTACACAAATTTACACCTAAAGGCAGACGTTTGTAGGTTGAAGTTCAGGTTTAAAATGGTTTTTCTTGCAAACAAATTTGGTTACAAACTACGAAAAAAGTGTTGTGGTGATTTAAAGCGATTTCTAAGTAAAACATGCACCTTCATCTTCAAATACGCGATTTCGTATGGTTAAATGATGAGGTATCATTTTAGACACTTTTTCAAGTTCAATCAATAACCTCATTATATATCGTTCTTAATCTTTTTTTTGTGTTTTTTAGCATCTGGGAGTCATTTAGAGGTAAATACACGGACTTTGACACAATAGAGAAGAAACCAGAAAAAAAAAAACCAATCTTAACAAGATTATTAAGAAGCTTGGATTTTACCCCACGCGTGGAGACGGCGTCACTGATCCACTTTGATGCCGTCAAAGTCTCAAGAGGCACGCCGTCGTAATCTTTCCAGACGTCATCGCAGTAGCAGCCGCCATGGCAGGAGGCCCATGAAGATTAGCGGAGTGACGTCATCGCAAATAACAAGCTCGCCATGCGACTTATCCTCCCATAAACACAACCCTATTTTTCATGTTTTGTGTGGAAAAATCATATGGAAATCGTTAGTAAGCTTTTGGAGCAGACATTTAGTTTGTTTTTTAGGGTTTCTTAACACTTGTACACTCATCGTAACTCCATGTTTAATTGAAGTGAAGGTTCTTTATATCCCTTTTAATATCGATATGTCTATGTGGTTGTTGAATTAAATTGTCTTCTTTCCTTTCAATTAACATGTTTGGCGAAATTTAAATTGTGTTTACTTATGATTGCATAAAACATGATATTGTTTATCTTTTTTATTACTTTTTTTTTTTAAAAGACCAGCAGTACTAACATCAGTTAGCTTCTTAATTGCAAAGCGAAGACGTCTAGGGAAACGCGGCTAGGTTAGAGGATACCTACGCAATAGTCTTCATACTACCTTGCCATTTGGGTGGATTCCGAGTTAGATGTTTAATTTATTAGATACTTACACATTCCATTTCGAGGGTCACGGGTAATAAAATCAAAGAATACAACTAGGGAGTAGTGCATGATTAGGTAAACACATCTATTTAATCATACGAGTTTTTCCATCACTTTACTTTTCTGCAATTAATTTAGAATTAGGATGACGTGCGGTCGTTGTAACATACCATGTTTTATAACTCCCTAGGCAGTGTACCCAACCGTTGTAGTGTAGTATAGGCAAGACTCGGGGGTTGTTATCGTTCTCTAAGAGAATAGGTTAGGAAGGTTCGAACTAGATGTAACTAAGGTCTAAGTGTTGAAAGAATATTATTTTTGTATTTTTATATTTTATAGAAAGAAATTAAAATATATGGTTTAAAAGGGGTTTTGATTTTAAGCTAATTAAACTAATAACTAAAAATAAATCTAAACTAATGTGTGGAAACTCGTATAGGTAAATAAATGTGTTTACTTAATCATGCATTAATCCTTAGTATGCTTCTCCTAATTCTATTGCTTTGTCACCCTTGTGATGCGATGTGTAAGTATTTCCTAATTCATGAACGAATTACACGAACCCGCCGTCTATGTAATATTCCGTTAAGGCAACGCACAAGTAAGGTAGTATGAAGACTATTAAAAGGCCCTTAAGAGTACATTACATGCATTAAAATACTTAAAATGTGATCAACCATAGATGGGTAATGTAGTATGAAGACTGTTACCGATGGGATCCTTTCTACACAATCACGTTTCCCTAGACGTCTTCGCAACCAGTTAAGAAGCTAATTTTTTTAGAGCCTAACGCGCACATCCATCAACAAGAAACAATAAAAAATGATCTACAAACTAAGTTTTCATGCAATCATAAGCAAACACTAATAGATCTAGCCTAACATGTTAAAAGGAAGCAAAGAACAATAATTAATCAGACAACACATAGACATAAGATTAAAGGATAAAGAACTTCACTTGATTAAAACATGGAGTTATAGGTTGATACAAGAGGGTTTTCACACACTAAAATCGACCTAAAAGCTGCTAAAGTTCGTACCCTAAGTATGACTTACGACTCTCCCAAGTTACACACTTAAAACCCTAAAAACGAGTTTGTATATATAGAAAAAGGATCGCGACGGAGTCTCTTTATAATCATGACGCCGTCGCTTCGCCGAATCTTTTAGGGCTTCACTATATCGGTTAAGTCCTGACGCCGTCTCAAATTTCCTGATGTCGTCTCTTTGATGTTCTGACGCCGTCACAAGTAATTATGACGCCGTCTCCAGGGTCTGTGTGCCCTTTTCTTCTTCGACTTTGGTGTAGAGTTGTAATCTTGTCCGTTTCTTCCCCAAATGAGCCCAAGTCACATGTATTTTCTCTAAATGTCATCCAAGTGCTAAAAATACAAAAAAAACGATTAAGCACGTATTTTGAGCATATTTACATGATTTCAGGGGTTAAATTACCCCGAAAAAATGTATAAAATGACACCTCATCATAGGAGTAGTTAATTAGTTAAATCAAACCCCCTTCAAACCTGAGATTTTACTTGCTTTCTAAAAAATATAAAAACACAAAAATATTCTTCTCTCAACCTATAGACCTTAGTAAACATATAATTCGAGCCTACTCAATAATAAAGAAGAAACAAATGATCCCGGCTAAATTGTCATCCAAGAATCTTCCACATGAAACTCCTAAGAACTCCTGGGCTTCTCCTTTTCAAATATAACCTGCAAATCAAAACAAGAAACAACTACACCTGGCCTAAAATCGGCGGGATAATAATATCCAACGTAATTATTTAGGTTTTTGACAGTACGAAAGCAATAAAGATAGGATGAATGTGCTAATGTAATTGTGGTTTTATGCAAGTTTTAGGAAAATTACAAATTTTGGAATTTATACAAAACTAGTTTTCAAGAATTAAAAAAATACGAATTTTACTGTAGCTGGAGACGCGACGCCGTCAGGATATATCCTGACGCCGTCTTCAGCGTCTGTAAAGAAAATTTTTTTCTTTCTTGTAAAAATTCCTGCACGCAATCCTATTAGTTATTTCCTGGAAAATTACTGCATAAACCACAAAAACAATTTAACACAATCATATGACTCGAAACATGACACACAAGACGCGAATTAATCTAAATTATTTATTTAATATGCTTGAAATGGTTCTTAGAAACCGGATATTTTCCTTTACAATTTGATGTAAAATACCTTTGATTGCAATTAAGAAGAAGTTAAAGACAAAACAAAGCATGATCACATAATTCAAACATATAAAAACAAATGATAAAGAATTAAAACACACATGACACTCCTAAAATGTATGAAATTAAAGATTGGGTTGCTTCCCAATAAGCGCTTTTATTTATTTAACGAGTGTTGGAGCTAGACTCGGAGTCACACTCTTTACGTGACTCCTCCTTCGTCTTTCACTTCTCTTCTCCTATTTATACTTACTTAAAG
>BQNB010121518.1:0-10937 GCA_026074375.1 Tanacetum coccineum
GGTGTTGTTGTGTACTAGAATGGTCCCAAATGAGGAGGACAAGGTTGAGAGATTCATTGGAGGATTTCCTGACAATATTCAAGGAAATGTAATCGTTGCTGAACCCACTAAACTTCAAGATGCAATACGTGTTTCCAATAACTTAATGGATCAAAAGCTGAAGGGATATGCTAGGAGTGCTGAGAACAAGAGAAGTTTGGATAACAACACGAGAGACAATCGTGGACAGCAATCAGTTTTTAAGCGGCAAAATGTTAGAGGCCAGAATGTGGCAAGAGCATACACGACTGGGAACAATGAGAGAAAGGGGTATGTTGGATCCCTACCCTACTGTAACAAGTGTAAGATACACCATGTAGGGCCATGTACTATGAGATGTGGAAACTATAAGAGAGTTGGTCATATGACTAAGGATTGTAAGGTCACTGTTACTCCAAAAACTCTGAGAGCCCCAGTTGGAAATCAACCGGGTATTGTTTGTTATGCGTGTGGGGGGCCAGGACATTTTAGGAAAGATTGTCCTAAGTTGACAAATTAGAACCATGGAAACAAGACTGGAAACAAGAATGGGAACAAGACTAAAAATCAGACTGGAGGTAACGAAGCTATAGCAAGGGCTTACACCATTGGTGGAGGAGGAACAAACCCTGATTCCAACATTGTCACGGGTACATTTCTTCTTAATAACTGTCATGCTTCTATGTTATTCGATTCGGGAGCCGATAGAATTTTTGTCTCGTCTACCTTTAATGTTTTGCTTGATGTTGCACCATCCACTTTAGACACTAGTTAAGCTGTAGAACTTGTCGATGGAAGAATTTCATAAACAAATGTTGTACTTAGAGGCTGTACGTTAGGATTATTAGGTCATCCGTTAGACATAGATCTAATGCCCGTAGAACTTGGTAGTTTTGACGTTATCATCGGTATGGATTGGTTGGCGAAGTACCACACGTTGATTGTTTGTGACGAGAAGGTCATCCGCATACCTTATGGAGATGCAGTGTTGATAGTTCGAGGTGGTGATTGTGACGGCAGAAGTAAGTCGAAGCTGAATGTCATATCGTGTACGAAAACCTAAAAGTATATTGAGAAAGGATGTCAGTTTATCTAGCGTAAGTTACGTCTAAGAAGACTAAGTACAAGTCGGAGGAGAAGCGACTTGAGGACGTGCCGATCGTACGGGAATTTCCAGAAGTCTTTCCAGAAGACTTGCCTGGGCCACCACCTGCTCAACAAGTTGAATTTCGAATCGACTTGGTTTGACCCGGCCGGGTTTTGGTTTTTTCATGTTTTTTTATAAATAAAATAAGTTTGTACGTTAAGATTATTAGGTCATTCGTTTGACATAGATCTAATGCCCATAGAACTTGGAAGTTTAGACGTCATCATCGGTATGGATTGGTTGGCGAAATACCACGCGTTGATCATTTGTGAAGAGAAGGTCATCCGTATCCTTTATGGAGATAAAGTGTTGATAATCTGAGGTGATGATTGTGACGGCATAAGTAAGTTGAAGTTGAGAATCATATCGTGTACGAAAACCCAGAAGTATATACAGAAGGGATGTCAAGTTTATCTAGCGTAAATTACATTCAAGAAGACTGAGGACATGCCAAAGGAGAAGCGGCTTGAGGACGTACCAATTGCACGGGAATTTCTGGAAGTCTTTCTAGAAGACTTACCTGGACTACC
Source organism: Tanacetum coccineum (assembly GCA_026074375.1). NCBI lineage: Eukaryota > Viridiplantae > Streptophyta > Magnoliopsida > Asterales > Asteraceae > Tanacetum > Tanacetum coccineum. The sequence goes on from BQNB010121518.1 coordinate 1,696, forward strand.
GCCTGCTCGAAAAGTTGAATTTCAAATCGACTTAGTCCCTGGTGCTGCACCTGCAGCACGAGCCACATACCGATTAGTACCAGCCGAGATGCAAGAGTTATCCACTCAGTTGCAGGAACTTTCTGACAAAGGATTTATAAGACCCAGTTCCTCACCCTGGGGAGCGCCGGTTTTGTTTGTCAAAAAGAAAGATGGCTCTTTTCAGATGTGTATTGACTACCATGAACTAAACAGACTTACTGTGAAGAACCGATACCCACTTCCAAGAATCAACGACTTGTTCGATCAACTGCAAGGGTCAAGAGTCTACTCTAAGATCGACGTGAGATCTGGTTATCACCAACTCAGAGTTCGTGAGGAAGACGTTCCCATGACTACATTTAATACTCGCCTTGGTCACTACGAGTTCCAAGTAATGCCGTTTGGTTTGACTAACGCACCGGCAGTATTCATGAATTTGATGAATCGGGTGTGCAAACCGTATCTGGATAGATTCGTGATTGTATTCATCGATGATATTTTAGTCTACCCCAAGAGCAGAAAAGAGCATGAAGGAAACCTTAAGTTAATTCTGAGGTTACTTAAGAAGGAGGAGTTGTACACCAAGTTTTCGAAGTGCGAATTTTGGCTTTCAAAGGTATAATTTCTTGGTCACGTGATTGATAGTGAAGGTATTCACGTTGATCCCACTAAGATTGAGTCTATCAAGGATTGGGCGTCACCCAAGACACCAACTGAGATTCGTTAATTTTAAGGTTTGGCCGGTTACTACTGACGATTTATCGAAGGTTTCTTAAAAATCGCTAGGCCTATGACGGAGTTGATTCAGAAAAGTGTGAAGTTTGATTGGGGAGAAAAGGCAAAAGCTGCGTTTCAGTTGTTGAAACAGAAATTATATAGTGCGCTGATTTTGGCTTTACCCGAGGGAAGTGAGAACTTCGTGGTATACTGCGATGCTTCCCATAAAGGGTTGGGTGCGGTTTTGATGCAAAAGGAGAAGGTTATAGCTTACGCATCCCGCCAATTCAAGGTTCACGAGAAGAACTATACCACACACGACCTAGAGCTTGGTGCAGTAGTGTTTGCTTTGAAGATGTAGAGATACTATCAGTATGGTACGAAGTGTGTCGTGTTTACTGATCATAAGAGTTTGCAACACATTCTCGATCAGAATAAGCTGAACATGAGACAACGATGATGGTTAGAGTTGTTGAGCGACTACGACTATGAGATTCGATATCACCCAGGAAAGGCGAATAAAAAAAACCACGAAATCCACCCGAGGCGATTGATACCAATTGTAGGAACCGATTTAATGCTTCACTTCATAACACACAACACGAATCCAAGAAAAGAGAGAGAGAGAGAATCGTAATGTAGAGAGAGAGAAGAGAGAGAGTTGAGAGAGAAAAGAAAAATTATATTTTTAGAAAATTAAAACTAGATATTTTCATATGAAAATATCTATATATATATTTAGATATTTTAGAAAATATCTAAATATATATATACCCCTACACATTTAATGTGACGCGCGGGATATATAACTAGGACCCGGGCTCGGGTTTTGTTTGGGATTAAACCCGAAACATATACAATATTAGATTAACTATCGAGCCCGATTCCCGATATTATCCTGTTACAACATTAACTAATTAAAGACCGAAGCTCCATCGTAGAGTGACCGAGCTTCCTTGTTCGACTCAATAAATTGAGGCTAACAATCTCCCCCGAAGTGAGGTCTTGAACACGGGAACGAGCTTCCTTTATTGACTCAATAAAATTGAGGCTAACAATCTCCCCCGAAGTGAGGTCTTGAACACGGGAACGAACTTCCTTTATTGACTCAATAAAATTGAGGCTAACAATCTCCCCCGAAGTGAGGCCATGTCATAAATACAAACTAGAAAACCAACAATTTCATTCCCTCCTAGACTAATTACCATGAAAAGTAGCTAAAGTGTTCATCTAAGGGGTTTTAAAAATCAACTAGTTTTTGAAAAGCAGCCCTTTTTAAATAAAATAATACCATTTTTATGCATTTATTCATAACTTCAAGGAACAAGAAACACTAAAAAGGATAAATTCCTCGTCCTCGATTTTTCACCTGCCCCATACTATGCTTAAAACGAAATCATTGTTAAATATAAGTTAAAATGCTAACACTACTCATAAAAGCTAATTGTGAAAGCATTGCCACTTTTCGCTCCCTTATTTCCTAAATCCTCTAAAGATTTTATTATTATTATTTGTGACGAATAAATTAAAGTCTTTTATAAAAAGTAACCCGGTTTAGACCCACAATAGTTGAATCCTTTCCTAAAGCAAAAACGATATGGTGAGAATAAGGGTCCACCCATTGAAGGGTCTGGAATTTCGCATGATTTAGGGGTTATCCTTTTTATTTCCTCTGAAACTAACTCAACTACGAGTCTTAGAACAGAAGGCTTTATAGATCATCTCGGAGTCGAAATTGGCTTTATTATTAGTAGTATTGGCAACATTATTAAACCCCTCGTCCTTTAAAAACAACTGGCTACATCGTATGCGAAGCCGACCATGGTCCAGGAGGTCCTTATTTCGACGGCTGTGATCCTTGACCTTTTAGAAGGCTACAACATCGGTTGTGAGTTGGCAAGATGCAGCAAACTTTTATCAGTCTCAGATTATTACTATGTGCCTTATTTAGAAAACCGCCACATCGGTTATGAACCGGCAAGAGACAGTAAACTTTTATCAGCCAACAATTTTTATTATTATTATTAAACCTAAACCTTTAAATGACGACCACATCGGTTGTTGAGTCGGCAAGTAGTAGTGGTCTTTTTTCGGCTTTGGTTTAGTACATAACTATTAGTATTATAGCCAAGATTTTCAAGTCCATGTGTTCTTTTAACTACCTAAACGAACGGTAGCGAGCCGTCAGAGAATTCGGTATCCTATTTCCCCACAAACGACTGACCACACCATCGATGGTACCTACGTTTCACCAGAAGGAATCTCTACGAAGTGATTTAAACTAAGAATCGCAAAAAACTAAAGCAACTTTATTCAACAATTATATAACGTTTATTAAGTTGATGGGAGCAAAAAGTTACAATTAACCTCTATGAGCCTTAAAGAGATCCAACTACTCTATGTTTAGCATCTAACTTATATAAAACTCTATCATTTAAAATCTTTAATAAAAAGATTCCCGAATGCTTAGTCTAATAAAACAAATTTTTCATATTTAAAGTCAATTATGGAAACTTGCAAACTCTTGGCTTTTACAAGCTAGAATTCGCGTTTTAATGCTTCTTGTATAAAAACTAGCAAGAGCTTAAATTTATATAATTAAGGGGCAAGCTAGCAGCGCAACATGCTCATCAAGTAAAAATTATTCCTTAAAAGACCAATACTACGTGTAAAAAACACTTATTCTATTTTTTTTTATTTTTTTTTCTTCAGATTTTTGCTATTTTTGGTGGAAAAGGGGTTACGTAAAGACAAGGCAAATGCAAGTAAGATCGAATTGAAAGATCCCCCCCTCCCCCATACTAAAACTACACATTGTCCTCAATGTGAGACTGTCACTCCCATACTAATTTCAAGGCATAATCTAAATATTAAGGGGTCTCTACGCAAATCTAAAGCCGTTTATTAATTATGCTAATAGATAAACGTTAATCAATAAGATCTAGGATATCGGATTCCCATATATAAGCATGTGAAGGATTGAAGATCGAGTGGACGATGGATAAAACCACGAGCACGAGAGCCTTCAAAATTTGGGCAATCCTGGACATAAAACACAAAACACGAAACACGAGAAAGGAAAAGGCGAGCCTCCTCACATCACACTTATTTATTATTATACTACTACAAAGGATAAGCATGGGTTTCCACCCGTGAAGTGCTTGTTTTTGTTAACCGAGTCAGGAGCCTGACTCAATCCCCGAATTTAGTGGTCCATGAGGAAAGTTTGGAAATCCGGGATAACCATCGGTGGTATGTCCCCTCTAAAATAATGCTTAAGTCTATGACCATTCACCTTGAAGTTTGGTCTGTCGATTTGAGATAACTCGACGGCACCATAAGGGAAAACTTAAGCAACGGTGAATGGTCTGGTCCAACGGGTTTTAAGCTTGCCCGAGAAAATCTTTAATAGAGAATTGAAGATAAGAACTCGATCACGAACGTTGAAAACGCGGTTTTTAATCTTGGAGTCATGAATTTTCTTCGTTTTCTCTTTGTATATTAAAGAGTTCTCGTAAGCTTGATCTTGAAGTTCATTTAATTCATTTATTTAAACATTTGTGACACCGCGCTCCTTAAGAACAAAATTACAATGTTTCAAGGCCCAATAGGCCTTGTGTTCAAGCTCGATAGGAAGATGGCAAGCCTTTTCGTATACAAGCTTATAAGGAGTGCACCCAATGGGTGTCTTAAATGCGGCACGGAAGGCCCATAGTGCATCATCTAACTTATTAGACCATGAAGCACGGTTTTTTCACTATGTCCTTTCTAAAATACTTACAAAACCACAATTTGAAACCTCCACTTGTCCACTCGTTTGTGGATGATACGCGGTAGAAAGACGATGAGTAACTTCATACTTAAGCATAACTTTAGCAAATTGATGATTACAAAAATGGGTACCTCGATCACTAATTATAACATGAGGAGTTCCAAATCGTGATCCGTCTCGTTTTTCTCTTCGATTTGACAGCTGACGGGCCTGAAACGGACTTACGGATCAAAAGTTATGGCAGTTTTTAATACTGTAACCCTTTCGTGGCACACAAAATTTCTAAGAAAATTTTCGTTCGGAGAAGACGACTCCCTAAAAAAATTTGCTCGTTCGTTCCTCTCGTTCGATCGCGGAGTCAGTATCGAAGACCGCTCGTTCGATTCGCGTCGTAAATAGTCGATCGCTCGTTCGAACCCGCTCGTATCGAATCGCTTTATCGTTCGATCGCGGTCGTTCGATCCGTTTCGTTCGATCGCTCGTAGGGTCCGTTCGTTTGTCGAATCAGCATCGATCGTTCGTATCGTTCGAATCGCTCGTCGATATCCGTTTCGTTCGATCGTAACCTTTTTCGCTCGTTCGATCGAAACCTTTTTCCACTCGTTCGATCGAAACGTGTTTTCCACTCGTTCGATCGTTCTTCACAAGAACCAAGAGCGTAAAACCTCTATATTTTTTTCAACGAAGCGACTCAAAAAGAAACCCGATTTATGCCGAATCAAAACAAGAGAAACAAGTATGCCGAGTGATGTAACAACCAAACCTTCGAATCCAATATGCTTACACCAAAAAAAAACCACGAAATCCACCCGAGGCTCTGATACCAATTGTAGGAACCCGATTAACCACTTCACTTCATAACCCGAACCACGAATCAAAGAAACTAGAGAGAGAGAGAGAGAGAGAATCGATGAGAGAGAAGAAGATATTAGATTTATGAAAAATTAAAACTAGATATTTTCTAATTGAAAATATCTATATATATATATATTTAGATATTTAGAAAATATCTAAATATATATATATACCCCTACACATTTAATGTGACGCGCGGGATATTTAACTAGGACCCGGGCTCGGGTTATGTTGTGGGATAAACACCAAACATATACTATATTAGATTAACTATCGAGATCCCGATTTCCCATATTATCCTGTTAACAACATTAACTAATACTTTTAAAGACCGCAGAAGCTCACGTTAGAGGTGACCGAGCTTCCTTGTTCGACTCAATAAATTGAGGCTAACAATCCGGGATGTGGCCATTGTGATAAATTGAGGCTAACAATCCGGGATGTGGCCATTTTGGTCATTATTGGTTTCTTTAGCTCGTTTTATTAGGCAAAAGGTATGTGTATTTATGCACATACCAAAATCCTTACCTTCATCTAAGCGATTGTCATGTCTCACTCCATGTTATAAATACAAACTTAGAAAAAAACAACATTTTCAATCCCTCAGACTAGTACCTGAAAGTAGGCTAAAGTGTTTCATCTAAAGGGGATGTAAAAAAATCACTATTTTGAAAGCAGCCCCGTTTTAACCAGTTTTATGATGTATTCAATAACTTCAAGGAACAAGAAACACACATAGGATAAATTCCTCGTCCTCGATTTCACCTCCCAATACTAAGCTTTAAAAAAAAAAAAATCATTGTTAAATACAAGTAAAATGCTAACACTACTCAAAAAACCTAATTGTGAAAGCCAATGCCCACTTTCCTTCTTATTCCTAAATCGTCTAAAGATTTTTTTATTATTATTTATTTGTAACGAATAAATTAAAGTCTATTTATATAATGTAAACCCGTTAGACCATAATTAGTTTGAAATCCTTTCCTAAAGCAACGATATGGTGAGAATAAGGTCCACATTAAGGTTCTAATTTCGCATGATTTAGGGGTTATCCTTTTTATTTCATCTGAAACAACTCAACTACGAGTCTAGAGACAGAGGCTTTATTTAGATAATCTCGGAGTCGAAATTTGGCTTTATTATTATTATTATTGCAACATTATTAAACCTCGGTCCTTTAAACAACTGCCACATCGGTATGCGAGCCGACCATGTCCAGGAGTCCTTATTTTCGACGTCGGTGATTCTTGACCTTTTTAAAGGCTACAACATCGGTTGTGAGTTGCAAGATGCAGCAAACTTTTAAATCAGTCTCAGATTATTACTATGTGCCTTATTTAGAAAACCGCCACATCGGTTATGAACCGGCAAGAGACAGTAAACTTTTATCAGCCCACAATTTTTATTATTATTATTACCTCCACCCTTTAAATGACTACCACATCGGTTGTGAGTCGGCAAGAGGTAGTGGTCTTTTTTCGGCTTTGGTTTATTACATAATTATTATTATTATAGCCAAATTTCAAGTCCTGTGGTCTTTTAACTACATAGACAATGGTAGCGAGCCGTCAGGAATCGGTAGGCAATTTCCCCACAACACTGACAAAACCTTGATGTGTACCTTAATTTCACTAGAAGGAATCTCTATGAAGGGATTTAAACTAAGAATCGCAAAAACCAAAGTGACTTTATTTATTTAACAATTATATAACGTTTATTAAACTAGTGAGAGCAAAAAGCCATAATTAACCTCTATGAGTTCTAAAGAGATCCAACTACTCCACGTTTAGCATCTAACTTATATTAAACTCTATCATTTTTTGTTCTTCGCAAATTTAAAATCTTTAATAAAAAGATCCGCGAATGCTTAGTCTAATAAAATCAAACTTTGCATATTTAAAGTCTATTATGGAAACTTGCAAACTCTTGGCTTTTTCAAGCTAGAATTCGCGTTTTAAAGCTTCTTGTATAAAAGACTAGCAAAAGCTTTCATTTATATATGTTAAGGGGCAAGCTAAAGCGCAACAACTCGATCAAGTCAAAATTTATTCTTGCTCTTACCATCGGAAAGTCAAAAATTTGTGTCAAAACACATATTTTATTTTTGAAATTTTTTAATTTTGGCATAAAATCACATATTTTTGGAAATTTTGGTGGCAAAACGGGGTTACGTGAAGACAAAGAAAATGAAAGTAAGATCAAATTGATAGAAACCCCCATACTAGAACTAAACATTGTCCTCAATGTGGGATTGCCACCCCCATACTAAAAATAATGCATAATCCTAATATAACGGGGTCTTTACGTAAATCTAAAGTCGTTTATTAATTATGCTAATAGATAAACGTTATTCAATAAGATCTAGGATATTGGATTCCCATATATAAGCATGCTAAGGATTGAAGCTCGATTAAACAATGAACAAAACCACGAGCACGAGAGTCTTTAAAATCTGGAGCAATCCTGAACATAAAACACAAGCCACGAAACACAAGAAAGGAAGAGGCGAGCCTCCTCACGTCACACTTATTAGAAAATAGAAAAAGAAGATAGAAACACGGGTTGCTTCCCGAGAAGCGCTTGTTTTTTATAACCGAGTCACGAGCCTGACTCAACCCCGAATTTATTGGTCCATGGGGAAGAAACATGTGGAGGAGCAAATCTCCATCGGACTTTCATTCAAGATGTTTAGATAAACATTGAAGCACATGAAAGTTCCACTCCGATGAGATACCACCGGCTCGAGAGAATAGAAACTAAAAAAGGAGATGCCGGGGTCAAAGATAGTATCTTTAATCCCAAAGGATAAAAGAAAAAGAGAATTTACAGGATAGGTAAGAAAAGGTAGAAAGATTTTGATAACAAATGTGAGGGAAAGATAATGACGATCCTCAAAGGTAATCCTCACATTTTCCTTAATCTTTAAATCATCAATATTGGGTTCATCCTTTAAGCTTTTTGGTTTATGATCTAAAAACAACTCGGAAAGGAGATTAGGTATAGTATCATTAATAAACAAACTCTCAAGATAGATTATATCTCCTTCTAAGTTATAATAATCGTCCTCAAAATCTGTAGAAACATCAACATCGATCTCATCAATATCGCCTCCTTGGTCGAAACACTCATCCTAATTAGCATCGAAAAGAGGTGTAACTAGCAACGCCGGCTCATCAAGGTTAAAAACATAAGAGTCCTTGTTCTCGATGTCCTCTAACACCTCATTAAAAAGAGAATTTATGCCACTAGAGATGTACTCGTCATCAAATTCAAAAAAAGGGTTCGAATAAATTTTAAAATTTTCCTTCGGAACATCCTCCTTAGGAAGTGACTCGCCATCACTAGAGGTAAAATCATCATTAGAATCAGAGAGAGGATTAGAGAAAGTCACGGAATTGCCCCCTAAAACGTCAAGAGGGGGAGAATCATCAATCGAAGATTTTATCATTTTAAGTTCCTTAAAATTAAGTTCTTTTGGAGGGAGAGGAGATGACGGATCATCATTTAATAACTTCTTAAGTAGAAGAATATCTCCCTCCGAATCAAAGTCGGAATCACCAATTCCCGATGGAAATGGGTCAAGAAGAGAGAGTTCATCGGCGAACTCCTCGAGAAGAGAATCACTAGTCTCAAAAGGTGTGAGGCTAGGAAGAGAATCAGAAAGGGGAGTGGTACTACCACTTGTGGGATGAGTTGATTTCTTTAACACTTCAGGGAAATGATCCTCATATGTGATGTTAATGAAATTAATCATATTAATCAACTCATTTTCATGCTTTTGAGGATGTTTTGAAGTGTTATCAGCATGAAAGATTAATTTTTCATCTCCGTCTCTCAAAATAAGCTCTTCTCCGAACACGTTGACTAGAGCACGGGC
>BQNB010121519.1:0-17660 GCA_026074375.1 Tanacetum coccineum
AAAAAAACAACCAAAAAATAGCCTAAAATATGTCCCAAAGTAAAAAAAAAATACAAAACGGACCCTCACCTTTTAACTATTTACGATTTTCTTACACAAAAATTCCTGTAAAAAAATTTACAAAACCGTCCCAAAAAAAGAAAATATTCGGGAAAAAATTAGCCCGTCCCAACGCAAATTTTTTTTCCCCGAATCATACAGAAAAAAAATATCAAAAATTAGACCCGCCATAACGCATCGCCAAAAAAAACCCCCGAAAGGTAAAAAAAATTATTCGGCAAAAAATTAGCCCCGCCGCAACGCACGGGTTCTTTTGCTTGTTTTTGTTACATCTGCTTTTCCATCTGAAGGTTGTATTGTCTGTCTGAACTCCAAACCTTACCGTTTTTATTTCATTTGTATCGAGATAGCTACATATCATCTTTATTGAATTGTGTTTGCCATATCCTAGTGTCGAAATTTCTAGCCTTGTATTTCAGCATTACCTTTTTTTTTAAGGAAACATAAAGAATCACATACTGGCCATCACGAGACAATCTACTTACTCCAATGAATAAACATGTTTATGAACAATGCATACTAATCTAATAAGAGTTTGATCCCTAATTTTATATCGAAAATATTACTCGACATGATAAATGTTAATTTGTCAACGATATGATTATGTATAAATCTAAGTTAATTATCATTTTGTTATAAATCAAATAACATGTGTTTTTTTAAGATCTAAAATTTGTTACTCAGTTTTTTTTTTTTTTTTGTTAATTGTGTCTTGATTCTCAATATCTAACCTTAACTAATAATTTACTTGCAAATTATGAAACTCTTTAATTTTACGCATACATAAACTATTATAAATCTCAGACTTAATACGCTGAATTTTGACATTTGTATTTCTGTCTTCTTAGAGGAGAACTGAATCAGAAAGAAAGAATCAAGATGCACTATTTTGGAACAATTTCATTTGAGTCAGATTTAGGGTGTCCGGGTTAGACACCAGCAAAAGGGGCATCATTTATTTGTTGGTATATGTTAACGCTTCGGTGTCATGAGCTTAGACAATAGTAATGCAATTTATGTGACTTTGTATATGTTATATTGTCTATATGCGGTCGTGAAATTTTGTGATTCATAAACACTAACATTTTCCGCCTTGATACAAACCTGATGAACTCACCACTTTATATTGATAATTTAGCAATGTTTCTCGTCGGTATTAAGAACGAAGATGCTAATATGAAGTTCATGCCATTGCAGTTATTTTCCCGTTATCTGAAGATCACTTGTAATATTAAAACAATGTTGTATTGTCTAATTTTATGCTTCCGCTGAATGTTTAAAAAATTTATTATTTACCAAAAATTCAAGTATCCGTTTTCTATAAAACGTCCTCATTATAGAGGTCGTTCTGTATTTTTCGCTTAGAAGTATGATAATCATGAAGTCACACTCCCCGGTTGCATTATTACATATGATATTTTGAGAGTATGTGACACATTTGAACAGTTAAATGTCGATTCAAGTCACGAAACTTGCGCCATCTGTTTTTCCAGCATAACTTTTCCCATTAAAAACGTAGCGTTTTTTACTGGATAGTATTTCATAAATTTTTTTATAACATTTATAAAATTAATTGTTTATTTATTTGGTATACCCGGTTATGTATCGTCGAAAATTAAAAATAAAAATAAATTTTTACCCGTTATATTTGCGTATATCAACAATCGTTACTGAACTAGATGATGGATAATTTATTTAATTATTTTTATTTAATAAAAAGTGTTAAATTAAATATAATTAATTATTTTCTCAGTTTCATAAATCTTGCTTTGATGGCATTTCAGTCAATTTCTGACTATTTTCGGAGATCGGTATGGTTGATTGCAAACCAACGGACACTCCAATGATTGTGAATCAGAAGCTTTATATGGAGAAAAAAGCCCGCTTGGTTGACAAAGGAAGATACCAACAAATGGTAGGAAAACTAATATATCTCTCACACATCCGACCCGATGTAGCACATGCTGTGGGAGTGGTAAGTAAGTTTATGCATCAACCTCAAAAGGCTCACATGAAAGCAGTTTTAAGAATTATAAGATATCTTAAGGGAACGGCGGGGCATGGAGTCTTGTTCAAACAAAATGGGCATTTAGAAACTCAATTGTATACCGATGTAGATTGGGCAGGAGATAAAGGAGACCGAAGATCAACCTCAGGTTACCTTACCTTAGTTGGTGGGAACCTTGTTACGTGGTGAAGCAAGAAACAGAAAGTGGTGGCCATTTCAAGTACAGAAGCCGAGTTCTGAGGGATTGCAAGGGGGATAACTGAAGTGTTGTGGATACGAAAGCTACTAACCGAGATAGGATATCCACCACAAGAACCTAGCAAAGTTATGAGTGACAACAAAGCAGCCATCTAAATTTCAGAAAATCTAGTACAACACGATCAAACAAAGCATATATAAATATAGATCGACACTTCATCAAATAAAAGTTAGAAGCAGAGGTCATCACACTACCGTTTGTTCGGTCACAAGACCAACTCGCCGATATTTTAACAAAAGCTGTTAATGAAAGAACCTTACACGAGTGTTTGGGCAAGTTGAATTTTAAAAATCCCACTATTCAACTTGAGGGAGAGTGTTAAAAGGAAACAATTTAATGGGGTCAACAAGATTAATGGTTATTTACATCATATCCCTTAATTCAAACAAAGATATTCCTTAGGCTGGACGGAGTGGAGGTGAGTTTGCCAAAACTCACCTCGGTGGCTTATGAAGTCGCGCGCGACTTGCCACTCCGGTGGTAAAACTCACCGAGGTGAGTTACTTTTGTGAGGTGAGTTTTGGCATGTTTTTGTGTCAATTCGGTGAGATACTCACCTAGTGTGGGTTTTAAAAATAGTGGGCCCCTCCCAAAATGTAACCGTTTTATATAAAAAAAAAATTTAAAACCCCACTTTTTACTTATAAATACCCACTAATTCATCTATTTTTATACACAATTATTCCCACTTTTAAATTAATATGGCTTGTTTACTTCCACACACCGTCGATGAAATTCACGCTTTAGTTCAAAAACTAATTCACGAAGATAGCGTTCGTCAGAAAGCGATGATGGATTTAGCCGTGCAATTTGACAATGCAAGCGCAGCTAAACAAGATCTTAGACAAGCATACGAGAAATGCAATGACATTCCACAAGAGACTCGTAATTTAATCGACGCTTTTTTGAAACGAGAATCTGATAAAGATTACGAGATAAATCTTGCTATGTATCGAAAGGCAGGAAAAATAGAAAAACAAATTGAGGCTAAATATGTTTGGTTATCTGAAAATACCAACTCCTTTCATTCTCCCACTATAAATACCAACTCTTTTCACAACTTTTTCTCACACATTCAAACAACATTTCAAAAACTCACCATGTCTGAAACCAACCAAAGCAATCCCTCGGCACCCGAAAAACCAACCGAACCAATCCTTCAACAACCTTACACAACCCCCAACCACGACTCAGAAACCCATAAGGGTGGTTCCTCATCTGAACAAAATACGCACAAGCCCACATCTCCCATTACTCACGGATTTCTTACTGAGAAAGAGTATCAACAACTACTTCAGGATGAAGAGGTACTAAGAGAAACATTGGAAGAACAAGCAAGAGCTGAAAAAGAGTGGGAGGATAGAATTAAGAAAGAAGAAGCTGAACGTGAGTTATTCATTTTGGAATTTGGAGTGCAAACTGATTCGGAATACGAAACAGATTAATAATCTATGTATTGTTTTTAATTTACTATGTACGGTTTTTAACTGTGTTGTAATGTTTTTAATTTATGAATAAAAGTTTTTAATTTAGTTAACGTTTTTATTAATTTCGTACGTTTACGTTTACGTAAATATTTATTTTTTTAGTTTATGAATAAAAGTATTTAAATAAAAAAAGGGTGAGTAAGGTGAGTTTTATTGGTAAGGTGAGTTCTTGTTACGGTTGAAAGGTGAGTTGTAAGGTGAGTTTTATTTGGAGAGAGAAAGCTGATGTGGCGCTGACGTGTCAGGTGGGTTTACCACCACCACTCCATCCAGCCTTAGGACCTCTTTTTCTCCCGTTATCAAAATAACAATTCATGATTTCCATATATACAAGAGTATAATGAGTTAGAATCAAATGAAAACTAAAAGAATGAGAAATAATTATAAGCGCACATTTTACATGCACGTAAAAAAATGTTTCTCTCATTAGTTTCTCTCCATTCATTTGAAACGTGTGGTTGCAAATATTTCTCATTCTTCTTTTAGGCTGGACGGAGTGGAGGTGGGTTTGGCAAACTCACCTAGGTGAGTTTCCAACTCACGCGCGAGTTGCCATGCCACCCTCCAAACTCACCTTGCCACATTGGATTTGCTTGGTGAGTTAACACCGAAAAAACCCACCTTTTGGTGAGTTTCTCACCTCACGGTGAGTTTTATTTGTGGGCCCCTTTCTTTTTTATTAAGTGTATTTTAATTGGTTGTGAGTGTGTGTGGATATTTAGTGGGTATATTTTATATAAAGTGGGTATTTTAATGAAATGTGAGTTTTAGTGGTAAGGTGAGTTCTTATTACGGTTGAAAAGTGAGTTGTAAGGTGAGTTTTATTTGGAGAGAGAAAGCTGATGTGGCGCTGACGTGTTAGGTGAGTTTTGCCTCACCACTCCATCCAGCCTTACCTAAAAAATACGTCGAATCTGATCTATGAATTAAGGGAGCATTAATCAAGATTAGATCACTTAAATGGAGCGTTATTTGATGAATGATAATCAAACAAGCTAAAGAAGATCGATCAAATGAAGAGAATCTTAAAAAAGCGCTGACGTGTTAAGTGAGTTTTGCCTCACCACTCCATCCAGCCTTATCGTCTTTTCCTAGTATATCCCTTTTCTCACAGTAATATTACTTTTTCATTTCAATTTTCACAAAAATGGTGACTATGGTTTTGAAATTTTGCGAACTAATTCATTTATTTAAATTTATTGTTGTATTACTTAATATCAGTTAAAAGATCTCTTTTCGAGATGTTGGTGCTGCAATTTAGGTTTCTTTCTTTTCGAGAAGTTGGTGTTGCAATTCAGAGAAAAAACAGCGTCTTATCCTGTACTTGCACTCATTTGATAACGATGGTAAAAGTCATTTTTGCCTACCCAATCATTCGTTGTGGTTCATTTGACATTCTTTTTTTTGGTATACCTAGGTTCCGACTTGACATTGCAAGCCGACTAATCCCAGGGCGACTATCATTTTGGATAGCCCGAACCAGTGGGGTTCATTTGACATTCTATGATACTAATCAAATGTACATTGGGTACAAGAGGTTAATAACCGGTAGCTTGAATGTGTTCGTAATATGTTGAATTTTCAAAATGTAGGTGGTATACGTGACTCACTCAACGTTGTGACTACAGGGGTGCAAACGATTAAACCTTTGACCTTGTACTTGTTGGGTACAAAGATACCTCAATCTATTACCAACTGAGATATGCATCATTGACATCATCTGTATGTTTTTAAGAGCTTAAGGTATCCTGCGTGAAGAGGTGTCGCCGACGGGAAAACGCGGCGGCCTGATGCCAGAACGACACCAAGCCTAGCGTCGTCGTGGCCAACCAAAATGGTCCATTTTTTCTTGTTTTTTTAAAAGTGGACGGTATGCAACAGAAAAATATCAAACACCCTATTTTTTTACCATTTGAATGTATTAAACACCCATTTTTTTCCAAATTTTTACCCTAAAAATCTTATAAATACCCCCTAACACATTCAATTTTTACACAACATTTTATCTTCACTACTATCTGAATACTTCTCTAAAATGAATCAAAATCAATGGGTCAACAACTTGCTCAACGACCAAATACTGAATACGCAAATTCACCTCCCCAAACCAACCACACAAAAAACCACCAAACCCCAACACCTCCCCAAACCACCACAACATCTACCCCCCAACAACAAAAACCATACCAAAAATACTACTTATATACTAATAATATGTTTTATTTAATGTTGTGTGATACTAATTTGTCACTCTATTCACTCTAGCTATAAATGAGCGATGTGCGCATTTATGAGTGTATCAGAAACCCGCGCTCTGTGTATAGTATTTTTTTGCGGTTTTTAATCTTTGACATATATTTACTTGACCCACCCCACCACCCCTACCCCCACTCCCCACCCCACACATCTTCTAAACTGTAGATATCAAGTGATATATAGATAATAATTTGTGCACGCACTATCTCTGTCACTCATTTCATCTCTCATATGTGTGTTGTATTTATTATGTTTAGGCATCATTGTGTGGATATTAATAGTATATAATTTTTTTGGAATAATTAGTGGTTAATTTTATTTTAAGAAATTCATTATAATTATCCTGGTTGAATAGATTTAATATTCCATAAAAACTTACCTTAGATAGATGAGAGGATCATCGTCTTAGTCAGATATATATATATATATAATATCATATTCCCCACCACAAAGTAAAAAACCTCAATCTCCCTCATTCCACCCCCAACAAATACCAAATATTAATTTTAATCATATATATATTAATTTATATTCCATAATCCCCCAAACCAAAATATAATACCACCCACACACAAAAAAACCTTTAAAGAGAATTAAATAGACTGCACTATCTTATATCATAGAGCAATACCCAATGTGTGTGTGTGTGGTGTGTGTAAAAACTCCATCTTTCCAATCTTCCCCTGTAGCTCTCTCGAGATATAGATTGATATAAACTCTTGTGTGTGTGTGTCCGATTCTCTCGCTCGCACTTCTTTCGGACTCTACTACGCGCGCTCGCACACACTATACCTCTATATCAGTTTACGAGCACGCTACAATCACCCTAGATACGCTCATCTCTCACTCGTTCGCTTTTATAGGACGAAAAAAATATTATAGAGATAATATCAGATCTAGATATATATATGTGTTTATTATAAAAACATATACTTTAGACCTAATTGAATATGTGGTCATAGATTAGAGTAAGAACTCTCACTCGTGTGTGTAGATAGAGACTCTCAACATAAAATAACCACTAAACTCTGTGTGTGTGTGTGTGTGTGTGTGTATTATCCGAAAATAATTAAACAAACCTCTCCAACCAAGAAAACCAAAAAATAGTTTGACCATTTTCCTCCCACGTGTGTGTGTGTGTGCTACTCTTTAGGAATTTGATATAGTGGTATATAGAGATCAACTATCTTAAGTAGATAGGAGGCTTGTCTTAAGGTTATTTTAGGTTATACGATGAGTGTGTGTGTTATGTTCACTCCTCACGCGCCACGCCCACCGCATGTGTGTGTGTGTGTGTGTGTGATATAGATATGCTCTGAGGAAAGTGGAGCGCTCACTCTCGCCGTCTCGTCTCCCCACACACCCCCCCCCACCCCCCGCCCCCCCCGCCTCCCCTCCCCTTTTTCATTGTTTTATCACATCCCCCCCCATGATCGCTGGTACGTGGAAAACGTGGCGTAGCGGGAATTACGCCACTGCCTCAAGCTTTAGCGTGAGGCTGTAGCGACATGACGTTTTTAAGGGCGTGAATTAAGGCGGACAAAAAATTTTTTTAGGTTTATAGATGTATTTTCATAGTTATTTAATAATAGGTGTAGTAAATATTATCTAAAATTAAGCATCAATCTATATATGTTTGTAATATTCCAAGCATAAAATCGCAAATTTAAAAAATCCCCTTATACACTTCATAAAAAAAATATAAAAAATCGCACACCCTATTGCGCTATATCGCGCTTTATTATTCACGCTATACTTGCACGTCACGCATATAGAGTAAGAGATAGAGAGAGACGACGCCTTGGCCTGTGTCTTAACGTGGAGGCCACGCTTCGCGTTATGACGACGCTATGGCTCCGCTATAGCGCGCTATTTAGAACCCTAAGTTAAACCAATCAACAACATGAAAATTTTAAAATAAGACCACCACTAATTAAAATAAAGAATTTACTATTTTGTTTCAAAATCGATTGAAAACCCGATGGTTCGGTTTTTGTAATTTTGAAAAACCAAAGTTTATGGTTCGGTTTGGTTTTAGCAAAAAAAAAAAAAACGGAACCAACAAAATACATATAATCTTAAAGACTCGTGTTTCAATTATTTCTTTTTTTTTTGAACGGCAAATTTATTAAGAACCTAGCAAGGCGCTAGAAACCAATTACAAAGAAATAAGATGAGGGTTTTTCAACTAATCAGTCCAAGAAAAAGAAAAATGACAACGGTATTTGCTCCAATTAAAAGAACTAAGAACAATATCATCGAAAATTTCCGAACGATTAGGGGCTTTATCGTCGAAAACGGTCCGGTTTCTGAATCTCCAAATGTGCCACCACGAAACATAAAAAACACCTTCCAAAAGAGATTTCGACTTAGAGGGGATTTATAACACATAAAAATTTATCATCTAGAACTTTTGTGGTCGTTAGTTTTTATTTTTATTATTGTGTCACTTTACGAAAAATAAACATTATTTTATATAATATTTTTTTTATCACCAATAGTTTCTTGTTAAACTTGAAAAAGTATTTATGTTAGTTAGAATTCGATTAATCAGATAAGATTTTTAGACCGCGAGTAAACGATATAAAAAAATCGAAAAATAATACAAATGAAAACTCAAACCAAAAATCAAAAAACTCGTAGACCAAAACAATTAAACGGAAACAAAACATTGTTCCTCACAAAAACAAAAACTATTGTTTCTTGGTCTTTTTTATGGTGTGCTGTAGATTGTAACTAGGGTTTTTTCTTGGGAAGTATTTGTTTAAAAAAACCCTTTATCTTATTTCTTTGTAATGTCTTTCTAGCTACTTGCTATGTTTCTTTCTTTTTAAAGTTGCCCGTTCAAAATATAATAAAATATTTTCAGTTCCATTTCGATTTAAACTGAACCATGCTCACCCTTGGTACACATGAAAAGGTGGGATTTTATATTTTATATTTTGAAGATCCTATTTCTGTCGAATCACACACACTTTCTAAATTAGTTCTGTTTTCTTTGACTTAACACAATTGGACCACGATCTTTCGATTCAGTATACCCACGTTTACACTGTTTTTCCATCTTTAGAGGACACGTTTCGAGTAATATATTGTGGTTTTGATGTTACATTTTTTGTTACAATAATCACATGATCTTTTTTTTATTAACCCCACATTGGTGCTTTAATCACAAACACGTAGTCCTTAAACTAGTTTTTTAATTCATGATTTGTACTTTTATGTTAGTTTATAAAGTTTGGACCATGCATTTAGGTATATTTTTTTCAAGTATATTGCATTTCTTAAGATATTTTTGCTGGCTCTTCATATACATCATGGATTATGTGTTACAAGTGTTGGAGAAATTTATATTCTTGTAAATATTATAGGTGAGTTACGTAGTGTTTTTAGCAACTTTTTAAATGTTTATGTTGTGCACGTATACGATGTTAAGTATTTATCTAGGTAGTTAGGCACCTCCGCGAAGGCCCTCTGTTGGTAGTTGGATTAGGACATATGTAGTCGGGTAGGGGTGGTCGGGCAGCGGGTTGGGGGGGGTCAGAAACATGCGCTGGGGCGTGGGGGGGTTCGGGGGGAGGCAGGAGAGAGGATGAGGTTAGTTTTCTTTTTTTTTTTCTTGTTTTTATTATTTTGGCCTTTTTATTTTTCTTTTTTTATTATTTTTTTTTTCTTTTTAATTTTTATATATTTTTATAATTTGTATATATCTTTTTTTTATAATAATGGATAGGATTTTTTAAGATAATAAAAAATTAAAAAATGGTACAACTCATCAGCCAGACTATTTGTTTAGTCATAAAATTTTGGGTCTCTTATGGAGTAGTTTTTTCTTGTGTTATTTTGTGAGGAAGGGGATATGTAAGCAAATGTCTCGCTACAATAATTTTGAGAAGATTCAGGAAAGTTTTCAAAAATGATAGATTTAAAACTTTTTGATTCAAGTTTTTTAACCCTAAAACTCCTTTTTAATGTGATTATAATTTCAAAATGTGTTAAAAAAAAAATTCGATATCAATGTTTAAAAAATCTTCTCGTTATTTGCCAATATAATAAGTATAAATAACTGAATCCTATTCTGTACAAATTTTAAGGTAAATCATCTACCATAACTCGATTTTAGCATTGATTATATGTGAATCAATAGCTTTGTTGATTTATAGATTTGTATTTAACTATTATAATGATATTTACTTGTGACATCAAAATCAAAAAATATGAATCAATTTGCTTAAACGTTATGCATTAGAGTTCTCAATCTCTCAAAATAAAAACTTTTATCAACGGTACCGGAGCCTCTGGGTTAGCAGCCTGTTATAGAATACGGAATCGATTTGAGTTGGCTTTTATTTTGAGTAAGATTTTTAAAATGATTGATTTTTTACTCTTTTATATGTCAAGTTTTTCAAGCGTTGTAAAATCAAAAAACAAACTGAAAACAAACCAAAAATCAAAAAATCGAACCAACAATTAAACGAAACCAAACAATTTCCAAAAAACAAAAACTAAATATTTTCAGTTGGATTTCGATTTAAACTGAACCATGCTCACCCTTGGTACACATGAAAAGGTGGGATTTTAGATTTTATATTTTGAAGATCCAATTTCTGTCGAATCACACACACTTTCTAAATTAGTTGTTTTGACCAATAACACAATATCGAATCAGAATACCCCACGTTACACTGTTTCCATCTTTAGAGGGACACGTTTCGAGCTAATATATTGTGGTATAGATGTACTTTTAGTAAATTAATCAGAATATCTTTTTTTTATTAACCCCACATTAGTGCTTTAATCACAAACACGTAGTCCTTAAACTAGTTTTTTAATGTGTTAGTTTATAAGTATGGACCATGCATAGAAAATTATCACTTTCTGAAGATATTTTGCTCTTCTAAACATCATTGGATTTGTTTAAAGTGTTGGAGAAATTTATATTCTTGTAAATATTATAGGTGAGTTACGTAGTGTTTTTAGCAACTTATAAAATGTTATGGTTGTGCACGTAAGATGTTAATTTATCTATGTAGTAAGGCACCTCACGCGAAGGCCTCAGTTGGCGTGTGAAGCTCAAGATGGGACGGAGATTGCGCGTGAAAGTGGTGTTCCGATGATGGCTAGGCGAAGGTCTTCACTTAACGAAAAAATTTGTTTGTTTGTGAGTATGTGACATATATTGTGGGGTATATTCGTATAAAGTGAAATATTTTTACGTGTTTAGAATTACGGTTATTAGGTGATGTACTGAAAGATTGACGTGACATTGACTTAGAAGTGAAGAGAAGGTAACAATTGCACCCGTTTTTATAAGTGAAAGAAAGTTTATATGAGAAATATATTACTTGCGTATTAAAAAAGTTGTTTTTATTTATTTATATATATATTTATTATTATCTCTGTTATATATATTTTGTTTATGTTTTCTTTTTGGTTGTCTCAAATTAATTATTTATTTTCAAAGATAGTAATGAATTTAAATTAGGTTTATCATATTATCTTTACTTGAAGTTCTTATTATAAACTTTAAAAAAATTATAAATTAATTGATTGGGGTAAAAATTATAATTTCAAAATGTGTTAAAAAAAAAATTCGATATCAATGTTTAAAAAATCTTCTCGTTATTTGCCAATATAATAAGTATAAATAACTGAATCCTATTCTGTACAAATTT
Organism: Tanacetum coccineum; assembly: GCA_026074375.1. NCBI lineage: Eukaryota > Viridiplantae > Streptophyta > Magnoliopsida > Asterales > Asteraceae > Tanacetum > Tanacetum coccineum. The sequence continues at coordinate 11,746 of BQNB010121519.1, forward strand.
TAAGGTAAATCATCTACCATAACTCGATTTTAGCATTGATTTGTTTCCATCTTTAGAGGGACACGTTTCGAGCTAATATATTGTGGTATAGATGTACTTTTAGTAAATTAATCACAATATATTTTTTTTATTAACCCCACATTGGTGCTTTAATCACAAACACGTAGCCCTTAAACTAGTTTTCTAATTCATGATTTGTACTTTTATGTTAGTTTATAAGTATGGACCATGCATAGAAAATTATTTCAAGATATGCACTTTCTGAAGATATTTTGCTCTTCTAAACATCATTGGATTTGTTTAAAGTGTTGGAGAAATTTATATTCTTGTAAATATTGTAGGTGAGTTACGTAGTGTTTTTAGCAACTTATAAAATGTTATGGTTGTGCACGTAAGATGTTAATTTATCTATGTAGTAAGACACCTCACGCGAAGGCCTCGGTTGGCGCGTGAAGTCCAAGACGGGAAGGAGATTGCGCGTGAAAGTGGTGTTCCGATGATTGTTAGGTGAAGGTCTTCACTTAACGAAAAAAATGGAAAAATGGAGCGACAACCCACCTTATTATTATGGGAATATATTAGCTACAATTTATTGTAGCTATAAATTGTGAGTTTTTATGGGTCCCTGAGTCATTTCTTGTGTATTTTGTGAAGGGGATTGTAGCCAAGTTGGCTATAATAATTTTGAGAAGATTGAGAAGGTTTTTAAAAATGATAGATTTAAAACTTTGATTCAAGTTTTTCAATCGTAAAACTTATTTTAATATGATTATAATCTAAAATGTGTAAAAAAAAATCGAATCAATGTTAAAAAATCTTTTGATTTTGCGATATAAGTACAATACTGAATCTTCTATACAAATTTAAGTAATCATTACCATAACTCGATTTTAGCATTTATTTGTGAATCAAATTTATGATTTATAGATTTGATTAACTATTAAATGATGTTTACTTGTGAATCAAATCAAAAAATATGAATCAATTTGCTCAAACGAAGAATTCTCAATCTTCTCAAAATAAAAACCTTCTCAATGGAACCGGATTCAGTTATCCCCAATTATTATTATTTGTTTGTGAGTATGTGAGGCATATTGTGAGGTATATTTGTATAAAGTGAAATATTTTTATGTGTTTAGAATTACGGTTATTAGGTGACGTACTGAAAGATTGATGTGACATTTAAGTGAAGAGAAGGTAACCATTGCACCCGTTTTTATAAGTGAAAGAAAGTTTATATGAGAAACATATTACTTGCGTATTAAAAAAGTTGTTTTTATTTATTTTCATATACATTTATTATTATCTTCGTTCTATATATTTTGTTTATGTTTTCTTTGTGTTGTTTCAAATTAATTATTTATTTTCAAAGATAGCAATGAATTTAAATTAGGTTTATCATATTATCTTTACTTGAAGTTCTTATTATAAACTTTAAAAAAATTATAAATTAATTGATTGGGGTAAAAGTGTCCTTTTGCAAAGTGTAAGAAAAAGAAAGATGTAACGATGATGTTTTTTCTAAACTGTGTAATTTTATCGGTAGATAATAATTTTGAGACGGACGGAGTATTTTATAAGTTACACTCTTAACCACTAAACAAACACGTAGGCACATATAACAATATTTTTAAGAAAATCTTACCTATAAAAATGTGTTCCAAATCAATATCTCGTTCACCTTCACTTTTGGGGACAATCTCAATCTTTGTGTGACATCAATTAGAGGTTGCACATGAACACGTGGTTCATTTTTTAGTTCTTTGTGACTAACAAATTAAGTTAATCTAATAGTACTTAAATTAGAATAGTTGATTTGTTTATTAAATATTAAGTTAATCTAAGCTGTATAAAATGATGTATGAATCAATTAGTATTAAAATGATGTACAAATCACCTTTCATTACGAATCCATCAAAGTAATTAAACAAAAAATGTCAAATACTCCTTGCCTTAATAACTGTGAGTGACCCGTCAACTAAAATATTGTGAGTTTAAGTCTCGTCTGACACATATGTCGTGTGAATAACAATCCATGGTTTCAGGCATATCTAGAGTTCCTACAACTAACACCTTCTACAATGCTAATAGTATCGTTATCAGCATAGAAACCAACTTCGCTGAACCCGGCTCATAACTGAACGCAAAACTGGACCGGATCCGACCGAATAACCAAACATATTCGAATATGGATCGAATTTTTCGGTCTGGTGTTTTGGATCAAATTGGTCTTCGGTCCGGTCTGCTCTGATCCGGTTTTCACACCGATACTACATAGTATATATAGGAATGATCATGGTCCGAAAACCAGACCGGAGCGGACCGGCAAGACCGAAACGGACCGAAAATCGTTTTGCCTCAAAACACCGAAATGAGGACCGGGCTGAAATACTCAGTCCGGTCCGGTTCGGTCTTCGTTCCAGTCAGATAGGGGTGAGAAAAAAAACCGAAAACCAAAACCGAATCTAAAATAACCGAATCGAACTAATAACCGAACCGAATCTTCCAAAACCGAACTGAATCAAACTACAAATTCAGTTTTCGGGTTGAATATGTGTTTGACAATCTGAACAGAAAACCGAATTTATATAAATATATTTTTTCTATATGTTCCATTAAAATTGTATCCCAATATAAAAAAGAGTTAACTATATTTCCGGTCCTTGTTGTTTGATGGGTATTTCACTTTCGGTACAAATTTAAAAAAAAAGCGATACTTTTGTTTAACTTTTAGTCCAAAACTTTGTTTTTTTTGTCCTTGTGGTTTGATGGGTATTTCACTTTTGATTCAAATTTTCAATACATTTGGACTAAAAGTGAAACAAAAGTATCACTTTTAGAATAAAACTAAAACTTTTTGAATTTTTAGACCAAAAGTGATAACCATCAAACCATAAGGACAAAAAATGTAGTTAACTCTATAAAAAAACAATTTTTGTGCTTGAAATAATATTTTTCTGACTAAATATCTATGTAATTTTTTTATAAAATAAATGGTGTTATTCGGGTCAACCCGAAAACCGAACTGAATTCAAATTCGGTTTTTGGTTCAGTTAAGTTGAATTCTAATTTGGTTAATTTTGGTTTTCTGGTTGACCGAAAAAAAACTTTTAACCGAACTTACCGAACTGAAGTAGCTGAACAACCCGATAACCGAAACGATCAACACCCCTAACATTCAGATCCAACAAAGCCTTGTAAAAAATATTGAAATACAAAATTGCCATCACTTGAGTGAAAAAGGTGAAATTCAGACCAAACTCGTAACGGGTGTTTGAATTTAAGGCAAGATTCGAGATTTTTCAAACTAATGGATTAAACTTAAAACGCCAAAAAAAGCCACGTGGACCAAAATGTAGTTAACTATAAATAAAAGAGGAAATTACCAAATCAACCTATTTCAAATCTATTTTTCTTGCTGCAACCCTGACAAAATTTATTTTCCAAAACAACCATGTTGATCGCGCATATATATAAGTTGAAAACTCGAAGAACACGTGTCACTAGCAGAATGAAAGTTACGAATTTAAAAAAAGTTTAAAAAAGTGATCGGCATTTTATAAAGTTGAGACTTTTTTTTTTTGCTTCTATATTAGTTGATCGCGGCTATGTATATCAGTTGAGATATTTAGGGTTTGGTTTTTTTTTGTTAAAATTTAAAAATTTAGGGTTTGGTTTTTATTAAGGTTTAGGAAAGTTTTGCAAAATAACGATATCGACAATCTTTGAGAACGTTTTATGCTATTGATACATTATTTGAGATTTTTTTATTTTGGTTGGTAGGGTTGTCTTTGATGAGGTCTATCTCAAAAATGCGAGATGACTGACACAAGAATGAGACGAAAAAAAATAAAAAAAATGTTCTCAACTCTCAAAAATGCGCGATCAACTTTTATTTGTTTTTTTTTCTTCGTCAAATTCAATACCATTATGACACGTGTACTTCGAGTTGTCAACTGCCCATATTGCGCGATGAACTAGGGATTCGAGATTTTTCAAACTAATAGATTAAACTTAAAACGCCAAAAAAAGCCACATGGACCAAAATGTAGTTAACTATAAATAAACTAAAATGAAATGAAAAGGAAGGATGGAATGCGATAATCTATAAAATGGATCCAATGTGATCAGCATATATCCATGCTAATAGTATCGTTATCAGTATAGAAACCAGCTTCACTGAACCCGGCTCATAACTTAACGCTAAACTGGACCGGATCGAATCGAATGACCAAACCGACCCGAATATGGACCGAACTTTTCGGTCTGGTGTTTTGGACCAAGTTGTTTTCGGTCCGATCCAGTCTTGGTCGGTCTGCTCCGATCCAGTTTTCACACCGATACTATATAGTATATATAGGAGTATAGGACTGATCACGGTCCGAAAACAGGACCGGCAAGATCGAAACGGACCGAAAATCGATTTGTCCCAAAACACCGAACCGAGGACCGGGCCGAAATACTTGGTTCGGTACGGTGTTCGTTCCAGTTAGATCCAACAAAGCCTTGTAAAAAATATTGAAATACAAAATTGCCATCACTTGAGTGGAAAAGGTGAAATTAAGACCCTAATCGTAACGGGTGTTTGAATCTGGGGCATGATTCGTGAGTTTCTTTAAACTAGTGGACTAAACTTGAGACGCCCAAAAAGCCACGCCGACCAAAGATGTAGTTAACTCTAAATAAAATAAAATGTGTGCCTTGTGATATATATGTATTAGAGTGTAACTCCAAGACGCGTGATTGGCGTAGTAGTGGTAAGTTTGATTAAACGTTTGAAATGGTTAACCATGATCCGAACCGCGAGAAACCTCTCATTTCGGATACTCGCATGCTCATTTACCCGCCTAGGATGGTTTGGTTTCGAATAGTGAAATTAATTATCCACCCCGCGACTGCCATTTTAAATCATGCAACTAAGCGAACAGACGACGAAAGAAAACAAATATAAATGATGAAATGAAATGGAAGTATGGGCTAGGCTAACTAATCTATTTAGGGGCCGTTTGGGTTGTTGTTAGAAATCACAATGGGTATCGGATTTGGTATGGGGTAGAATGACAATTGATATGAAAAAGTGTATGATTACGATTGTTTATGTTTTGATGACAAAATATGATATGAAAAAAGTGTATAGATATTTGAATTTTGTAGTGGAAAAAAGATGGGCCCACGGAATGGATTTCATGGACACCAAATTGGTGGGTAATGAGTCGGCTATGATATATCCATTTCATCCCTGGACCCACTAAACAAACATCTTTAATCACTATGAAACCCATAACCCCATTCCCATATACCCATACCAAACGCACCCTAGTTTGTTGTTAATCTATATCTATCTATCTATACTACGTTATAAAGCATTTTGGACAATTCTATATTTAGAAAGTCTGAAAATTCAGACTTTTCCATTTTTTTTTATGAAAATACCCCTTTTTAACAACAAACACACCATCTCATTTTATGTGACAACCTTTTGTAACAACTTTTTGTTATGTGCAATCTTGATCATCCATCTTATTTTAGAGAAACACATCTTAAAGTGACATGTGTCACTTTTTAATTAAAAAATCACCTTTATTTTTAAATTGAATTTTTTTTATGATTTAATTTCATCATATTTTCTAACATTTTGTTCTCTTAAATTCAACATCCATTTTGATATATTTTTATTACTTTTTAGTTTTTTTTATTTTTAATCCCCCGAAATCACTGTTTTGCGCGTGTAACATGCTAGTTTTACTAATATGAAGTACACGTTACGTTCTAGATCATGTTATTGTTGATACGGTTAAACTTGCGGGAAACCTGTCATTACGGATACTCGCATTCTTCGTAAGGTATGGTTTGGGATAGTAAAATTAAGAACCCCCGCCCCGTGGTGGCTAGTTTAAATCTTACAACTAAACGAA
>BQNB010121520.1:0-20446 GCA_026074375.1 Tanacetum coccineum
TATTAATACTGTTAGACTAATATTAATACTGCCAGGCTAATATTAGTACTGCTTGTTACCATTAATACTGTTGGTGCATAACCAAGCACCTGAGGGTGAAGGTTCAGCAACACCCCTTGAACCCCAACCCACACCCTCTACTTCACAACCAAATGTTTCTGACCTCAAACAAGAACCACTTCCAACTGCAACACCTCCACCAGTTTTTCATGAACCTCAAACTGAAGCTCACATTGAGCAACTACTCCTATCTCCAACTACATATCAAAGAAAAAGAAAGACTCAAACATGTTGGAGAACCAAAAAAGGACACTAAGTTACCTCAGAATAGTGTACCACAAGAACTTAAAGTAGATGTGGCTGTCCATAAGGAGGGGGTGACAGTCTGGAAAGGGCTATCACTACTGCTGCTAGCTTAAATGCAGCACAAGACAGTGATAACATAATTAGGACCTAGACCACGACAATGCCTAATGTTGACATTCCTTAGGGAATGGATACAGGTGGCAGTCCCAGGCGCCAAGACACCATGAGGGGTGCTCCTGCTCAGACTAGGTCTGAGAGAGTGCTTGAACAGCCTATTGAACTACCTCTCTTAGAAGGTCACACATCTGGAAGTGGGGAGGGCAGGATGGAACATCAATTTGAATTGATGGATAATGTACCAATCACACCCCATGATTCACCTCTCCCAAGAGGTTATACACCTAGAAGTGATGAGGGTAGACTGAAACTACAGGAATTGATGACTATGTGTACAAAATTGTCAAAACAGGTGCTTGACTTAGAGAAAGAGAAGGATGCTCAACCTATGGAGATCCTCAGACTAACGAAATGGGTCAAGAGATTAGAAAGACAAAGGACGTCAAGTACCTCACAACCAATAAGGAGGAAATACAGACAGGCTGAGTCTTTAGATGATGTTTTGGACGAAGAGGATGCATCCAAACAGGGGAGGAGCAGTAACACGACAGAGCTAATGTTATGCAATAGCTGAAATGGAAATTGCATAAAAATTGTAGAGTTCACACTCTGTTTGTGGATGGTACACCTATGGAGATTAATATGCTAATAGAAAAAGTACCTACTGATCAAGGAATTATTGGAGAAGATGCTGAACTTGCAGTTAGAAGCTGAAGAAGAAAGTACTATGGCATTTGAGCTTATCAAGTTCATCAAATCAATGCTTGAAGAGTAGTAAAATGTTTGGATACATCCTCCTAATGACCAAGATGCTTAAACTGAAGAAACTTGATGATTGACAAGTAAATATCATGTTTAGGGGAGGATTGTTGGGAATTTTGAGTTACTACTGCCAGCACTACTTTACTACTGCTGGTTCAAGATTGATACTGCTGCTAAAGACTAAAGAAATAGACTAAGTAGTTAGTACTGCTAGCTATATTAGTTAGTACTACCAGTACAAATGTTAGTACTATTAGTATAGTTAGTACTGTTAGTTAATAGGTAGTGTTGTTAGTATTATATAGTTAGTACTGCTAAAGTGATATGCATGAGATATATTAGAAATAGACATGCATTATCATTGTACGCGTTTTGTAAAGCCCATTAGGGTTTTCCTTGGTGTATAAAAGGAACCCTACGGCATAGTTAGAAATATGAATTCATAGTTAGTTATTCTGTAACCTAGGCAGAATATTTGCAATCAATATATTCAAGTTTAGTATTCATTGTTCTTCTTAGTATTGCAAGTTAGATTCCGCATAACTTGTAGTATTTACAATCATAGTTTCTCTTATAGTTAGTTTGGATTTATCCAAGTTAACTAAGCTTTAACAGGCTAGAAGATCTGTTCATTGGGACTTCACACAGAATATCCCTGGGCACCTTGATAGTGGAATGGAGCATTTGTTCTATGTATTTGATCAGTTACATCTGATGTTTGGCACGCTGCCTGAGTAGTCTATTGACTTCGCCTATCTGTGCTTTGATAATCCTCTCAACGGATTTTCCAACCTTCTTACGAATGGATTCCCTCAGCTTCTTTACAAGAATAACAAATCGCTGAGTTTCAAGTTTGTTCAGCGCATTAAATTCCTTATATAAAGGCTTGAGAACCACTTCATGAATTTCCTTCTTGATGGCCTTTTTAATTTGTCGCTTAAATCCAGGAAGAGTGTCTCATGCTTCATTGGTAAGAGCATGTGGAAGAGTATCCTTGATAGTAGCAGGCAGAAGATCAGGTAGCTATTGGGGAATAGCATCTGAGAAAATATTAGGAATAGTGCTGGCAGCTAAGGTAAATTTCTTATTGACTTCAGTGGGTAGATTCTTTGCCACATTATTAACTTGAGCAAAAAGAAAATCCAGTCTTCTTGGAAGATGACCAAAGGGGTCTGACCTTGGTGCTTTGGTGATTTGGATCTCCTTAAACCTTCTCATTGCTCCTAATGTCTGAACATTTAGAATCTTAACCTTGGGAATATTCTTCTTCTCCCACATTGCTTTAGCAATCAGAGCCTGAATATCAGAAGGTAAAGACGTGGAAGCTGTTTGAGGAACAGACTCATAGGATACTGCATTAGTAATGACAGTGGAAACAATAGTATCCTCCTTGTTTGCCTCATTAATAAGTTCATCAAGAATATTATCAGCAGCCTTTTCATCCGAAGGAAATATTTCTTGATCAAAGTTAGCTTCTTCATTGTTATCCCCAGAAATTGACATAAATTCATCTTCTGAAATTGATTCGAGATTAGAATTAGCCTCTTCCATCTCCTGATTAAAAGAAGATGATCCCATTAAGGTAATATCAACGATATTCTTCATTTCCTAGATCAAGTCCACTTTCCCAATGAACTTGATTTTAGACTCAATGTCAAACGGACTTTCCTCAGCCTCCATATTCACTGCTTGATCAAAAATGTTATACATAATTTTTGCATAAGTATCATTAAGGAAGGTTAAGAGTGAGAGAGAGGAGGATAGAGCGTTTTTTACACATCTTCCATTTTCAATAAAGAGATAAAAAGAGGGAAGGGAGGAGGATACAAAATGACAAAAGGTTTCTAATCCTAATGACTAGAAGAGTATTTATACTAAACCTTACTACCTTCCTACTTTGTCTATTTGGTCAACATTTACTTAAGTTTGACCAAATGAGACTTATTACTTAATAAATAAAATTAAATGTACTATTTATTACGAGACCAATTCTAAAGGAATAATAAACACTTTTTCAATCCTAACAATCTCCCCTTAAGGGTTGATTATTCTTAACGATTCATCGTTGATTGAATTGGTCTTTCATTCACAAACAACTCCCATCTTCTCATCTGCTCGCGATGTATTAGACACTTCATAATGTCTCTTTCGTATACTTTCATTATCTTAAGGTATAAGATTCCAAGCAGTGGAGTCTTATTTATGAGATGGCAAAACTTCACTAAGTTTTACAACTCCCTAGGCAGTGTACCTAACTGTTGTAGTGTAGTATAAGCAAGACACGAGGGTTGTTATCGTTCTCTAGGGGAATATCGTGTGAAGGTTCAAACTAGATGTAACTAAGGTCTATAGGTTGAAAGAAGAATATTTTTGTATTTTTATATTTTATGAAAGCAATTTAAATCTCAAGTTTAAAGGTGGTATGTTTTAAACTAATTATCTAATAACTAAAATAATCTAATGTGGAGAATTCGTATGATAAAAGAGAAGTGTTTACTTAATCATACATGATCCTTAGTATGCTTATCCTAACTCTATTACCTTGTCACACTTGAGATGTATGTGTAAGTATTTCTAAGAAACATGACGAATTACATGAAAACGCCATCTACGTGACACCTTGCTAGGGAAATGCACAAGTAAGGTAGTATGAAGACTGTTACAAGGCCCCTAGGGAGATAGACACGCATTAAAATACTTAAAAGGGATCATACATAGATGGGCAAGGTAGTATGAAGACTATTACCGATAGAATCCTTTCTACAAAATCATGCCGCTTTAGATCTTCGATACACTTAAGTAACTAGGGTTCTAGAGTATAAACATGCACACACTTCGATCAAGAAGCAATATTATTAGGATCTACATACCAATTCATGTGCAATCATAAGCAAACAATAATGAGATCTAGCCTAGCATGTTAAAGATAAGCAAAGCATAATAACCAATCAAACAATAAGACATATTGAAAGATTAAAGAATAAAAGAACTTCACTATATTGAAACAAGCAATTGGGGATGGTACAAAAGGGTTGGAAAACCCTAAAATACTCTCAAAGTCAGCTACAAATCGTTCTCTACCAAACTCCACTCCTAATATCCTATATAAAACCCTAAAATCCACTTTGTATTTATAAGAAAAGAATCCGCGCTGACGTCGCAATAAATCCTGACGCCGTCACGCTGCGAATCTTTTTAGGGTTTCTTTATGACGGCTACAGTCCAGACGCCGTCACAAATTCTCTGACGTGGTCTCTTGTTAATCCAGACGGCGTCACAAGTATTCCTAACGTCGTCTCCACCATCTGTGAGTAATTCATCAAGCCTTCTTTTGTGTAAAGTCGTACTCTTGTCCCGTTTCTTCCAAAATAGAGCCCATGTCATGTGTATTTCCTTCAAATGTCTTCCAAGTGCTAAAAATGCAAAAAGAAACGGTTAAGCACATATTTTAAGCATTTTTACATAATTATAGTGGTTAAATGACACTAAAAAAGTGTATAAAATTACACCTCATCAAATACCCCTACACTTGGGATTTTCTTGTCCCTAAGCAAATGAGCTTTTCTACCTAGACAATAGAAATATCGATGGCATCTAACTTACTCTTTAAAGCTATCTATGGCACAACCAATTAGACCTCGTAACTAGAAGCATGGAAATTATACACTAGCACCTCACAATAAGTGTTTGGATTCTCTCTTTCTCTCGGGTGTATAATGAATTATAACTATATGGGAAACGAAAAATTTAACACTCATTACCTGTCATAACATACAAATTACCATAGGCTTGATAAAGGATCAAACCTTCACCGCTAGTTGTAAGTACTAAAAGTTACTATCAAAGAGGTCTTTAAAGGGTTGTGGGGTGTAGGTGTAATTTGATAAATATAGAAACGGAAACGGATGGAAAATATTTAGGGAGTGACTTTTTTTGGGTGAATTTGGGGTGAAGTAGTGAGTTGATCATTTATAAGAATACATGCTGATATGGATGCTAAGCCAAAGACTTGACCACTTGGATGAAGATATACAAATTCTACACAACTTTACATCAAACTCTTTTTTTCTTGATAACATCACTTGGGGTTTATAGATACACCCCTACACTTAAGCTTTTACATACTCGATACGTGAACTAATCTAATGACCCGGATTGAGGTGGATAAAAATAACATGGAGACTATCAAAAAAATATGGGGGTATTGACTTAACTTTTCTTCTCATTCTTCCGCAAAATAAATACTACCATGAATCCCAATCGTCCCAAATTATATTTACAAGGATAAAGACTTAACAACCGTGTACTCAAATAATTAACTTGGGTTAAACAATAATGTACTAAAAACGAGTACATACAAGGTAGGCTAAGGCGATTTGGGTGTAACAATTGGTTTAAGGGTAAACAATGCTCTTCATTAACAATCCGGCATCCACCAGAAAATTACAAGAATCATGAAAAGGAAAGGCTTGGAGGGTTGTATTAGGGGAATCCTACACTAAAAATGAGTGCATGCCAAGGGTGTGGGATAGTTATATAGTCTAGGTGACAATAATAACAGTTATAGGTTTAAAACATGGGTTAATCCTACTGCCACTTATCATTTAGCAAATCCTAATACTCACTATGCGGTCTCGGGATGCATCACTAAAACAAGTTCTAGAATTTAATACACTACCGGTACACTCTCATATAATTTAAAACCCGATACCAATGCTCCAGAAAAGGCGACAAAATCACACGTGCATGGACACATCCATGAACGCGACACATACAATTGCTCTTTCCTTAACTCGAGAAAGTTAAAGGTATAAATTATCTTGGGTATCAAAGATGGATACTCGAATTCCTAAAGATCTAGGGGCGAACCTCATAATTTGGGGTTGAATTTTTTTTAATGGTAGGGTTTTTGTGCTAGTCATATAATTCCCTATCCTATGAGACGCTACTAGTACTTAGTTTCACTAGTATTGCCATAAAAAATTTAAATTTGGGTCAAAATTACCTTCTACGTTATGTTTTGATATATTACTCATCATTGTAGGGACAAAGCAAAGACAAATGAATGAATAGTTTCTAAGGATTTTATTTTCCCCCTACACTTATTATGAGCATTGTCTCCAATGTTCCACAAAGTACCCGTAAACAAATAAAGGGAAAAGAAAAAGAGCGAAAGAAACTAGTATTTCACTAGTATTGCCATAAAAATTTTAAATTTGGGTCAAAATTACCTTCTACGTTATGTTTTGATATATTACTCATCATTGTAGGGACAAAGAAAAGACAAATGAAAGAATAGTTTCTAAGGATTTTATTTTCCCCCTACACTTAATATGAGCATTGTCTCCAATGTTCCACAAAGTACCCGTAAACAAATAAAGGGAAAAGAAAAAGAGCGAAAGAAACTAGTACTCCCCTGGTTTTGCTCAATGATAAAGAAGAAACAAATGATCCCGGCTAAATCGTCATCTAAGAATTGTCCACATGAAAGTCCTAAGAACTCTTGGGCTTCTCCTTATCAAATATAACCTGCAAATCAAAGACAAGATACAACTATACCGAGCGCAAAATCGGCGGAATGATTAATAGTTAATACAACTATATGATTTAGTGTTTTGATTCTACGAAAACAAATAAAGGATAGGATGAATGTGTTAATGTAATTGTGGTTTTCTGCAGGTTCTAAGCAAATTACAAATTTCGAAAATTATACAAAATTTTCAAAAATTAGAAAAAATACGGATTTTACTGTAGCAGGGTGGCGATGCCGTCAGGAAAAATCCTAACGCCGTCTCTACGTGCTTTAAAGAATATTTTTTTTTCTTTTCTTGAAAAATTTCTACACGTAAGTCCTATTAGTATTTCTGGCAAAAAATTACTGCAAAAACCACATAATTAATTAACAAAATAATATGACTCAAACAAACACACAAGACGTGATTGAGATTAAGACGAGGTTAAAATCAAAACCGAATATTTTCCCTATACTTATTATGCAAAATACCTTTGATTGAGATTAAGACGAGGTTAAAATCAAAACAAAGCATGATTACAAAATTATTTTCAAACAATTTAAATAAACAATAAAGAATTAAAACACACATGATACACCAAAATTGCAATAAATTAAAAGATTGGTTGCCTCCCAATAAGCGCTTTTGTTTATTAAAGAGTTGTTTAGCTAGACTTGGAGTCCTATTCCTAACGTGACTCATCCTTGGTCATCCAAAATGATATCTTCTTCCTTGTCAAAATTTTCCGCGTCTGATTGATAGGGTTTTACATGTTGCCTATTCACAATGAATTCATTTCCTTCTTTGTAACATATCTCAATGGCCCTATTTTTCATTGTTCGACTCACCGTAAATGGGCTGTACCATTTTGATTTTAAGTTTTTAGGGAAAAGCCTTAAGCGAGAGTTGAAAAGGAGTACCTTATATCGTTTTTCATATTCTGTGGGCGATCTAATTCGCTTATGATGCCATCTTTTCATCCTTTCCTTATATGAAATAGATGATTCATAGGCATCGAGCCTCAATTCATCAAATTCGTTAATTTTTAAGAATCTGTTAGCACCAGCTTTTTCCAAATCCATGTTGCAAGTTTTAAGGGCCCAATAGGCCTTATGTTCGAGTTCTATGGGTTAGATGGCAAGCTTTTCCATGGATTAGCCTGAACGAAGTCGTTCCTAAAGGGGTTTTGAAAGCGGTTCGGAAGGCCCAAAGGGCATCATCAAGCTTATTCGACCAATCCTTCCTATTATTCCCGACAGTCTTTTCAAGAATTCATTCGATTTCCCTGTTAGTATTTTCAACTTGATCGTTGGTTTGTGGGTGATATATATGTAGTTGAAAACCTATGTACTACCCATATTTCTTTATTAAATGTTCCATTTGGTAATTGCAAAAGCGGGTTCCCCTATCACTTATCAATGCCTTGGGCATGCCAAAACGGGCAAACAATCTTTTTAGGATTTTAACTACATTTCTAGCATCACTAGTGGGGAGATCTTGAGCTTCCACCCATTTGTATACGTAATCAATAGATACTAAAATGTATCTGTTCCCGTTTGACAAAGGAAACGGTCCCATGAAGTCAATCCCCTAAATGTCAAAGATTTCACAGACTTGAATGTATCTCTAAGGCGTTTCATTCTTTGCAAAGATGTTGCCAGCTCTTTGACATGCGTTAACTTCCGCGCATCATGAAAGATGTTAGGCCAGTAAAATCCAGCTTTATAAACTTTTCTTGCAGTAGTGGCAATCCCATGGTGTCCTCTAGAGGGACCACTGTGACATTGATGCAGGATTTAGGAGGCCTCTTTTCCAGCGACGCAATGACGAATAATTTGATCAACACACTGTTAAAAAAGGAAGGGTTGATCCTAGAAATAATGTTGTAGGTCGTTAATTTTTTTTTTCTTTTCTTGTCGGGTAGATCGAAAAGGTAACACCCGACTTGCTAGGTAGTTAGCATAATCGACGTACCAAGGTTCGTTACTTTGGTTAGCGATTGACATGAGTTGTTCTTCTGGTAATAGATCCTTGATTTTATCTTTGGTGAGTTTCCCCAGTTCCGGATTCTTAAGCCTGGAGAGATGATCGACTGCGAGGTTTTCAGCACCCCTTTTATCACGGATCGAAATTTTATTTGTCATCATCAAAAAGGGGGAGATTGTTGGTGCAACATTGACTAGGATCTCCTTTATGTTTTAATGATGACAAATAAACATTCGTAAAACATAAAATAAAAAATAATAGCCTAAATCCAGAAAATCGGATATTCGCCTCTAGCGCGTTGGGCACGCGTCAATGTGTCGCCAGCGCGCCACTCACGTATTTCGTTTTTATGGATTTATTTTGTTAGCTTTACTCTTACCAGACACATGTGGAAAATTCCATAAAGTTATGTATATGATATTTGAGCATTTGGGAACAATCCAAATGAGGTTTAGACTTAGAGAAGAGCAAAAACAAATCCTCTCATTTTTACATAAAACACCAACTGAAATCTTTTATCAAACGCCTCTAGCTAAGGCCAAAACATCTTTCTAAACCTAGTATGATCATGCTCTCAACATACCAACAAGAAAAAGCATTCATTTGATCTTAATCCAGATTTACGATGCTCCTAATCATGTAACAGGTTTTACTCCCTTATTACTCAAACTAAGTAAAACGTCACTTTGCGTAAACGCATCCTTTCACGATATGAGATATGATTTACTTAAGATGCAAAGCACTTAGCTTGCTTGCATCAAGATGATTATTGATCAAATCCAATGATGATTATTGATCAAATCCAATGTTGATTATCTTGGATCAAAGTTTAAATGTCTAATTAAGTTTGTAGTATTTGGAAGTTAATCATACTTTGATTTTTCTTACTTTCTTACATACAAATGTTTTTACAAACTCATTCCTCACGTGTATAAGTCCTCACTTCCTCTATACACTTCTATAACCCATTCTATCTAATCACTTATTAAACCTTCTTACCCAACAAGTGATTTCTTCCATATACACACCAAACACTTTCTTCCTAAACCATCCCATAATCATATATGCCCAGTATTTTCTCTCTTATTGGCAATGTGATTATTCACACAAATCAATCCTTTGATTTCATCCTTAAACATTCTCAAACTCATACTTACCGTCCCAATCCTTAATACTTTCTTACTAACCCTTCTCAACACATTTCAAACACAAACTACCTTCCCACACATAATCCTTCCTAAAAATGCCAACTCATATTCCTTACACGTGTACTTCTTGTGTACCTTGTGTACCTTTGTGTCCCCAACATTCCCTACCAAAATCTCCCATATCATTTCAAAATATTCTCCACCACATACTCACTATTCATCTTCTTCTCTATACAATTCAAATTACACACACACATACTTCCTCTCAACCCTTGATCAAGACATGTCAACAATCCAATCTCTTACATTTCTATCTTCTCTACCATTGTGTTGTTTCTCAAACAAACACAACAAACACACTTTCATCTCTACTCTTGATCATGCCATTTCATCAATCCAAACTCCCTCATTCTATTCTTAACCCTTGGATTGATGCTACATCTCAAACAAACACAAACCATCTTCTAAACACTCTCTACTCACTCACATAACAAACACAACCTCTCTACAACCCTTGATCATGCTACTTAACCAAGAGTACACTTCTCATCTCTACCCTTCCTTTCAAATGAGCTCAAGAGGCTCCTTTCCATCACATCATGACAACTCTTTGCCAACCCATCCTCTCTTATCCAACATGTGTGTTAATAGATTTGAAATTCAAATTTTAAATCCTTTCCCCCCCCCCCTTTCTCACCAAGTAAAGAATATTCCAAGAATATTCCCTTGGTTCCTAACTAGCCCTTTCTATCTTTAGTTGGATTCCAACTAGGCTGGTTATCACTTTGAGGAATATCCAAAATGCCCCTTTCGATAACTCTTTTCTATCTCTACTTTATCGAATAAGCAAAATGATTTTAATACTTCACAAGCGTTTTATCAAATGGCTATTTGAGTTGGTTGACCTTGAGCATAAGAATGATTGAAAGGTCATAATGTGAAGTATAATTGGGGGTTTAACAAGCGCGGGTATTTAAAACGCCCAGATCCTGAAGGAAAAACAATCTCGGGAATCTGGCACGTTGGGCACGCGCTGGCGCATGGGCAGCGCGCCAGACTCGAAATTGTTTTTCCACAATTTGAGTTTTTGGCCTATAAATACCCACCCTTAGCCTTTGTATTCCTCACCTCTTGCAAACATTCTTTCTTCTCTATTCTCTTCTCTAATCCTCTAAGTCTAAACATCAAAGTGTTCTAATCTTCTCATCTTATCATTCTATTAAAGAACACACATCTCTGCAAGAGAGCCACACAAGTACCTAATCTATACTTGTATGTTTTGTCGAGGGTCTTCTTTCTCATACCCTTTCTATTAAGATTGAGTCTCTAGGCTAGGTTATGGATTTGATTCTTAAATCAAACTATCTTTCATTATTGTGTTGTAAGGGAAGTCTTGTGTCTGTGGGATCAAGCCTAGATCATTGGGGATCTAGTTGGGGTTTCATAAGCTTCCAAGGGGAAGGATTCTAGTGTTATAGATTAAGTCGAATCATGGGTTCTTAGGGGTGGATTTTGAGGGCGAAATACCGTAGGTAGTAACTCTTCGGTGTGAGCGCCGATCTTTGTTGAAAGTTGGTGGAGTTAATTTGTAATACGGTTTGTAGTCCACCATAAGGATTATACTTGTAAGAGTATCAATGTCGTACATTCGCAACTGGACATACGGAAGGACTAAACCTCCCTTCTTGAACCAGTATATATCCTGGTGTCTCTTCTTCTCTCTTCTTATCTACTTATTGTTCACTTTGCAAAGTAGATTAATACGCCACTCGGCTCTTTCGAGACTTGAAGATTTATAAACTTCGAAGAAGTCAAGAAAATCGTATTCACCCCCTCTACAGTTCTACACATCGAATAAGCCGTGGTTTTGCATCTTGCTTGGTGAAAAGGTATCGCAGAGCAGAATGATCAGTGAATACAATGGTTTTAGACAAAACTACGTATTGTCAAAATTTATCGAATGCAAACACAACTGCAAGGAGTTCCTTTTCCATTGTGGTGTAGTTTTCCTATGCTTCGTTCATGGTTTTGCTAGCATAGTGAATTGGCTGGAAATGCTTCTCCCTTCTGTGTCCTAATACTGCCCTAACCGTATAATCGCTAGCATCACACATAATCTTAAAGGGGAGTGATCAAGCTGGCTTAATCATGATAGAGGCTTGAGTCAGCTCCTGCTTAAGCTTATCTAAAGCTTAAATACACTCCTCGAAGAAGATAAATAGGGCATCTTTTACGAGGAGTTGAGTTAAGGGACACACGATATGTGAAAAATCCTTTATGAATCTCTGGTAAAAACTTGCGTGCCCTAAGAAGCTACGAATGGCTTTGACATTCGTTAGGTGGAGTAATTTTGATATTGACTTAATTTTCGCCTTATCAACCTTAATTCTTAATTTTGAAACCATATGGCCGAGAACTAGACTTTCTTTTACTATAAAATGGCATTTCTCCTAATTTAACACGAGGTTTGTCTCCTCACATCGTTCAAGCATCTTTTCCAAGTTTGCAAGTCAGTGATCAAAAGAGCTTCTGAACACCGAAAAATCATCCATGAATACTTCTATAATGTCCTCGATTAGTTCATGGAATATGGCCATCATGCAATGTTGGAATGTGGTTAGGGCATTGCATAACCCGAAAGGCATTCTTTTGTAAGCAAATGTCCCATAAGGACATGTGAACGTAGTCTTTTCTTGATCCTCGAGGGCTATAGGAATCTAAAAATACCCTGAGAAACCATCCAGAAAACAATAATACTCATGCCCAGCTAATTGCTCGAGCATCTGATCAATGAATGGTAAGGGGAAATGGTCCTTTCAAGTTGCATCATTTAGTTTTTTGCAATTGATGCAGACGCGCCATCTGGTGATGGTGCGTTGAGGTATAAGCTTATTCTCTTCGTTCTTTACTACGGTCATCCCTCCTTTCTTCGGGACGACCTGAACGGGCTGACCCATGGTCTATCGGAGATGGGATAGATCAGCCTGACATCAAGGAGTTTGATGTCTTCCTTTTTACAACCTCCTTGATATTCAGGTTCAACCTCCTTTAGGGCTGAACAGTGGGCTTGACTCGTCTTCCATGAGAATCTTATGAGTGCAAAAGGATGAATCAATACCCTTAATATCTACGACACTCCAAGCAATCGCTCCTTTGTGATTCCTAAGAAATTCAAGCAGTTTAGCTTTTTCATGGATAGACAGAGTAGATGAGATGACTACAGGAAGTTGGTCGTCTCCTTGGAGAAAAGCATATTCAATATTCTCTAGGAGCTCCTTCAGCTCCAGCTTTGGTGGTTCTCTTATCAATGGTTTAAGGCAATTCTCGGGTGCCTTCCATTCGAGTGGATCGACTTCTTCTTGCCTTAGATAGAATGAAACTGCCTAGATTTTTCCAGGGTTGCATTTCTCATTAATTTACACCCACTCTTCATCGTGGTGGATTGTGTCGACCCATTGTTCCTTGACAAGTTTAACAGTGTGATCGGCGCAATAAAGATAATCATTACAAAAATGCGCAGATTTCATAGACTTACCGATGTTGAAGGTGATGGTCTCGCTACCGACTCTGAGACTTAACTTTCCTTCATGTACATAGATTACAGCTCTAGCCATTGCGAGGAAAGGTCGTCCTAAGATGATTGGGACTAGTTCATCTTCGTCCATCTCTAAGACTACAAAATCAACTAGAAAGATGAACCTATTAATTTTGACTAAGAGGTTCTCACATACACCAACGGGGTACTTAATTGACATATCAGCCAACTGCATACTCATTCTGATTGGTTTAAGTTCAGACATCCCTAGTTTTTAGAAAAGAGAATGTGACGTGAGGTTGATACTTGCTCCTAAGTTAGCCAAGTTATTTTTTACTATCAAGGGTCTGACAAGACATGGTAGTGTAAAACTTCCTAGGTCTCCCTCCTTCTGAGGTAAACTTCTTTGGATGACAGCCGAGCATTCCTCACTAAGTTTGACCGATGGGGCTGCTTTTTTGAGTTTTTCTTTATGCGAGAGAAGATCCTTTAGAACCTTATCTCCCTTAGGCATGTGGATCATAGCTTCAAGGAAGGGTAGGTTGATATGGACATGTCTAAAGATAGATAAGAGCCTCTCATCTTCATCATCCTTTTTCTGCTTTTCTAATCAGGACGGGAATGGTACGTTAAATGATTTGGAAGGCTGGTACAAGGTAGGTGATTACGGGATTCCATCATCTGAGTTTGTGGGAGTTTCCCCACCTTCGGGTCTTTCCTCCTCAATTGTTCCGTGGGTTGCGGATGGGGCTGGAGCAGACGGGTAGGGTGGATTATGTGTCACAAAATTATTAGTAGAACCAGTTGGAAAAGGGTGTGTAAAAAATTTTGAGCGTTAAGTTTGAGTACGAAAAACTTCTCTGTTACTGTATCAGATGCTCAATACGCCGTATTCAATGGATCTGAATAGTCGTTATTAGTCTATTAGATAATACCGCTGTATTGATAAGAAAGTTAGATACGCCGTAGCCAATAGAATGGAATACGCCGTTCGGTTTAATCGACCAAAAAGTGTTTGGATGAAAAACAATTAAATAAACAAACAATTAGACTAGCAAATATACAAGCTAAACAATTAAATACAAATATACACGATAATACAAAATATAACACTAACTAAATTATACTAATCTAGGGTTAGATCTAATCTAATTGTTTTAAAAATCAAATATCAAATAAAATCATAATAATTTTCACTCCCGCAACGGCGCCAAAAAACTTGATGTGTCGTTGTTTGGTTGTAATTTTATGGTTTCAAGTTTTAAATTTAAATTTTGGCTGACTTAACCAAAAACAACACTTTTAACGACAGTGTACCCGATCGTGTAGTTTCGTGGTAAGGTATGTGTCGATCACTAAAGCGAGAATAATATTTCAATTTATTAATATTTTTATTTTATCTAAAACTAGTTAATTCTATTCCAATGTATCGAAGTCAATAATTAATATCTAAAATAAGGTGAATACAAACAAACCAACCCACGAATAAAATATAAAATTCTGGAAGCTTCGACATCAAAGGAGACCCCTTCTATAGTCATTTCTGCGAGTCGATTATTTCTGACGAGGTGTGAATTTGAACTTTGATTGACGTATGTAAATCGGGATTTTGATAGATTTAAATTTGGGATTTTGGTTTCTAATTTCAACAAATGAATGCAAAACAGCAAAAGGCAAGCATAATTTAAGGCAAACACGAATGTAAATACAAAAAAACGTTAACGGCTTTAAAAAACAACCCTAAAACCAAAATTTTTAATTTTAACGCCTAGAAAAGCTAAGTATTATTTTTTAAGAGTCCAAATATAAAATAAAATTAAAAAAAAAAGAATTATATTTTTTTGACTTTTATTTAATTTATTATGACTTAAATACACTTTTAATCTAAATTAAATATTAAAAATACTAAACTATTTTAGAAAAATATCAAAACTTCAGGGAAAGTACTTAAGACTATATTAATCCTAGGAAAAATAAAATTGGCCAAACAGCTTATCTCAATAAGCTGTAAAGAAGCTCAAATAAGCTGTGGGTTTATTCTGCCAAAAACCCTTATAAAATTAATGTTGCAAGGAATTTATGAAAAAGTCCAAGGGCGCGTTGGCAGTAGAGATTGGTGTAAAGGCTTGAGTGTGTGAAGGGTGTGAGTACACAGGTTCGAACCCTGTTGCCTTACCTTTTTATAAAACATTATTTTATTTGCTATTTATTTACAAACTTATTTAAAAGCTAAAAACAAGACCTATTTTTGTGAAATGCTTCTTATGAAAAGCTCAAATAAGCTATGATAAAAGATAATTAAGATGACATGAATGACTAAAAAGGTCTTCATAAGCGTATTTTCTTAAACTAATTTTAAGAACAAGCTATTACAAAGCTAAACTTAAAGACAAATAACTAAAAATCCCTTGAATCTATCCTAAAAAGCAGAACTAATACCAAAAATAAACCTTTAAATAAGCTGAGAAGCTCAGATCCCAAATAAGAATTTTTGATTAACTTTGATAACTAAACAGCCTAAGAGGTAACTTTTAAGCTTATTTTTTAAGCACAAAACCAATAAGCCAATGGGAAAAAATCGTCAACAGATGAAGCATAAAAAATTAAGCTTTGAGAATAAGCAAAAATTAAGCAATCTAGATTACTAATAAGCTATAAAATTGCAAATGAAAAAGGTTTTGTTAAGCAGCTTCTATGTTTTTGGTTTTAAGAGATTTTGAAAGAAAAATAGGCAAACTGCAACCCTATTTATAAGCTACTAAATAAGCTTTGATCCTGAAAATAAACTCAAACAGATCAAACTAGAGATGTAAACAACTTGTGCTCTAAAAATCAAATCTTAAAACAAACTTATTCTAATCAAATTATGTTGTTGAAAATTAAGCTTTTAAAACTTGGGAAATGACTCAATGGCTTAGACAGATTTTCTAAATCATTAAACCACAAATGCAATCTGTATAATGCAGTTTAAGTCTAAAATGACACTTATGCAAGACCTTAAAACAACTTTAAAGATGAATCTTAGAAAAAAGCAGTTAAAGAAAAAACTCAGAAGACCACAATTTAAGACTGATTAAGTTAACTTAAACTTAATTGAAAACTAACAGCTTAATAAAATAGATTTATAAGACCTATTTCGAGCTTATTGAATTGTGGGCTTAAGGACCGAAGTGAGGTCAAGCAAGCCTTAACTTGGTAAGGCCGCAGTCCCAAACACCCATTTAAAATTATTTTGTTACCGATTTTAAAAGCTGATCAAACATTTTAAACTCAGATTTTTAAAATTAGTTGACAAACTAATAATATTAAGACTAAATAAGCAAAATCCAATAACTGAAAAGCACTTAACAATAAGCAATCCAAAATAAGCTATTTTGGGCTTTTAGAGACAGATTTAGGTAAAACTTATACAAATGAGATTCAATCAAAAGTAAGCAACAATAAGTAAATAAATAATCTATATTAAGCAGTAATAAGCACTTGACACGTAAAATAAGCAGTTGAATAGAAAATGGAAAGAATAAGCTAATTTAGAATAAAGAAAATGAAACTCACCTTAATTCCTTGTGCTTAAACAAGAAGGTAACAAGTTCGCTTATCTCTAAGCTAGTAGCCCAATAAGCCCTTCCTTTACTGGCTTATCATCCAAGTGCTCAATAATTCAATGAACAGTAATAAAAAGAAACTTCACTTTTAATTAAATACCCTTAGAGTACAATGCTTGGAATATAGAAAATGCTTATAAAAAAGCTTAAAAACAAGAATTGAAATACAAAGCTAGAAAAGAAAAGTAAAGGTGCCTTAATTCTTCAAATACTCCCCTATTATTAGTGGAGTCTGTGTGTGCTTATGTGGGAAATACAAAAAAACCCCAAGGGCCCCCCCTTTTTTTTTTTATTATCAATTCATTCGAAAATTCTGCATGGAAAGTGCTAATCACAACAAAGTCAGGCAATAAAAATTGTATCATCATTTCATTGACTTCCAAACATAACTCGCCGTGTCAATCATCTCTTTTTGTCCAATAGGAGGCTTCCACTTGGGCTGGAGTGTGCCATTAACATGGTGTAGGTGTGGGTGGAAGGTGTTCGTACCATGGAGGGGAGGTTTTGCCTCGTTTATTGGCTTCCGCCTTTTTCAGAATTATTTAATATCTTTCAAAATTGGGGAATAAAGGGAAACAGTTGTTTAGCATTGTAAGACTTAGGGACTAAGAGTAGTCCTTAGGGACAAACGTGAATTAGGGTTATGGGTTAAACAGTTTTGCTATGTGTATGTTGGGCCGGTTTTATTGGTTTTGGGCTTTTGTTGTAATAAAGGCTTTGTATAGATGGCTTAATAGGTTGAATTGGCCCGTTAAACTGGGTTGGGCTGGCCACTAAGATGCCGTACTCCTTGGCTTCAATTTTCCATCTCTTTCCAATCCCTCGAGCTCGTTTTGTCCAGTATTTTTGCCTTGTTTTTGTCTTTTGTGATATCAGTTACCTCCACATGTAAATAATACAAAACAACATATATTTGGCATTTTAAAAGTCCGTTTTTGGTCATTTTCAGGCTCTTTTTATTAAGGAAAAGGTATGTGTAATTTAAGCACATACATTGTAAACCTATGCTAAACCTATGTTAAAGATCCTGAAAGATCTAGACGGATAAGGAGAGTTTCCGCTTGAGAGACTAGCATGAGTTATGTGGGTTGACTAAAATCAACTAAGACACGTAAAACACACGCAAGCAAATTAACAGAAGATAAAAGGAGCGTCTAGCCAAATAATAAAAACTGTATTAACCATTATTAATCTAATAAAGAACATTTGGGTAGTTTATTTAGTGCAATGATTACTTATCTTCGGGCAGTATATCATTCTTAAGAATAAGCGGTACTTTCTTCCTAAACCTAGACACGTAGAATTCTTTTCCAATGTAAACGCATCCGCATAAGCATCAGTTAATTACTGATTATTAATCTATCTTAGAAGAAAAATTAAATCATGGTGATCTTGTTAAACCCTACTCATAGAGTCCTTTACCGCATTTACTTCTTAATGCAATTTCATACACTAGTAATCCACTAACCAGTCTTTACAATTAAGTCGATACGTACTCGTTGATCCCAAGGTCACCTGTTGGTCCAACTAAGCTCACAATCTAAGGGCAAATATAGGTCGTTATTTGTGATCCTATTGGTCTAGATGTATAAATCACTATATGGAGAGC
The DNA here is from genome assembly GCA_026074375.1 of Tanacetum coccineum. Classification (NCBI taxonomy): domain Eukaryota; kingdom Viridiplantae; phylum Streptophyta; class Magnoliopsida; order Asterales; family Asteraceae; genus Tanacetum; species Tanacetum coccineum. The sequence goes on from BQNB010121520.1 coordinate 18,582, forward strand.
TATCCCGGCATCTAGATTACTTGGTCTGTATCACTAGATCCAGTTGAATGATAGGTCGCATACAAAATCATGTAAATAAGTATAAACTGATAAACATAAACAAGCAATCAATGATAAATTAAGCAATCGAGATAAACAAACCAAACATTCAGATCTTCATAATAATTGCTAATACCAAAAGGTATTAGCCTTCAAATGGGGGTTCATAATCAATACAAGAGTAATAATTTAGCCAAGGTAAACTAACCGAGTTAACGAATGATACCAAAAACTGAACGATTACAAGAGTATATGAGATTACAAGTTGTTTCCTATGGAATTGATTACGTTGCAAGACCTCTTCTGCTCTTCTTCTCCTCTGAAAATCGACTTTTATGGTTTAGGTATCGAAAATATGATTTAGCACACTTAAAACTCGTTTTTGAGTTTTCTATTATAAGGTCTGAGAAAAAGGTCGATACTGCGTATCGAAAGTCTTTGATAATCGTATTGGGGGTTTCTTGGAGTATGGACCACGTTCCATATCTTCCCGAATCTTCACATTCTATAACTTGAATATGACGTATAGGATTCTCTGGATACGGTGTATTGATCCTGTTTCCTTCATGATCTTTAGTGAAGTGCAGGCACAGATACGGCGTATCTTTCTTGATGGATACGGCATATTGGATGTCAGAACATTTTCTTCATATTTCTTCGTTTAAACTGATGTGTCATTGCGCATAGGTATTATTTATTATCAAGTTTTACATTTATATTTTGCCAACATTACCTAAAAATAACACTAACAGGCAGTGTACTCGATCATTTGTAGCTTCATTGGTAAGTAGGGTGTCGATCACTAAGAGCGAGAGCGTTAATTCCTAAGTCTACAGGTATGTTAGCTATCTATGTTAGTTTTAATCCATCTAATCTATGTCAAAACCTATGCTAAACCTAATTCTAACGTGGAGGGGGGTTTTAAGTCTAAGAGACTAGTACAGGTTTTGGTGGTAACTTAAACCTATTTTAGACATGATAACATACGCAAGCTGATAATCAGAAGATAGAAGAGCGGTCAAGCCAATTTTAAGAAAAATGTATTTAACCATGATTAATCTAATTAAAACGCAGGTTTGTTTATTAGTGCAATGATTGAATTATCTCGAGGGGCATATCATTCCTAGATTTAGGCGGTACTTCTTCCTAAAACCTAGACACGATAATTCTGTCATAATTAAACGCATCCGCATAAAGAAAGCATTTGTTGTTTGTAATCTATCTTAGGAGACTAATAATGGTGATCTTATTAAACCCTAGCTTAACGAGACTTTACTAACTTACTTCTTAACGACTCTTTATATACTAGTAGTCTATTGTCCAAGTCCTTACCAAGAGAATCAAAATGTCATTTGTAATCCCAGGACACCTACTAGTCCAACTTGTTCACTAAACCAATGGCAATGACAGGTCATTATTTATGATCCTATGATTCTAGATATATAAATTATAGATATGGAGAGCAATCTCGGTATCTAGCTAGCACAATATTTTGCATTCCTAGATCCAGTTGAATGATAGGTCGCATACTTAAGCACGTAAATGAGTATAAATTGATAAACATAATTAACAATCAACGATAAATTAAGCAATCAAGATAAACAAACCAAACATTAAAATCTTCATAAACATGGCTAATACCTAAAGGTATTAGCCCATAACCATTGTAATGAATACAAACATAATAACGAACAACCAAGGTAACCTAACTGAGTTAAACGAATGATACCAAAAATTTAATGATTATTAAGAGTATGAGAATTACAAGGTGTTTCCTATGGAGTTAAATGCGATGCTTGACCTTTACTGCTCTTCTTGGCTTCTGA
>BQNB010121521.1:2768-20446 GCA_026074375.1 Tanacetum coccineum
GAATGTGAATCATAACTATAATCGTGACGGATTGCAACCGGTTCCGTAATGACCTTTTTTCCATGCAATGTGTTAGCTTCCCCTTTCACGAATACACATCCATCGTTAACACGGACCCTCAAATCGGATTCTTTAAATCCAATCGCATGCACCGCCATCAACCTACCATGCTTGTATGACTTGGTCATAACATTTTCTCTAATTTCTTGGGGATTCTTTTTAAGCATGGGAGCAATAACATGAATAAAGTCCCATAGATCCTCCACCATATTAAACTCTTTGTCCATATATGGATGTGCAAAAACTTAGAACACAACAATGTATCTTTATTGTCACCATAATATATTAGCAAAATATTAAGATCAAGTAATCAAAGACAATAGAAAACAAACCTGCTTGTGCAAAAATTAATGTAATTTTTCCAAGCATTCTGCCAGCAACTGATGCAAAACCATAAAAAAATCACATTATTAATTCAATATATAAGATAAACATTAACTATCAAGATAAAACAAATATTAAATGTTAAAGGTCTATAATGGTACATAATGTATAAGACTTTGCTACATTAATAAGGAGTACTGTATCAAACCTTGTATAAGACTTTGCTGCTAACATCCTCCTCATACTTGACACATTAGCAAAATATAGTAATTAAAGACAAGATAAAAAAAACAAACCCTTGTGCAGAAATTAATGTAATTTTTCCAAGCATTCTGCCAACCTATGCAAAACCATAAAAAAAACACATTATTAATTCAATATATAAGATAATTAAACATTAACTATCAAGATAAAACAAATATTAAATGTTAAAGGTCTATAATGATACATAATGTATAAGACTTTGCTACATTGTTAAGGAGTACTATATCAAACCTTGTATAAGACTTTGGTGCTGACATCTCCTCATACTTGACACCCCCGGGCCACAACAACTTAACCAACTCGGTTGGAAGATCATCTAATAAAAAAACGATATACCGTTACCATGAAGGATTAAAGAGATCAACAGGTCCAATAACAACGGCAAAAAAAAAACAAATCTGCTTTTGCAACCAATGATCTCGCACTTGAAAAAAAACATATGGATTAGTATATTTAGATGACATATCAAATAACATTAAAATTTCGTATGCTCTAACTATGATTTTTTTTTGACAAACTAACCTTTCAAATAATCACCGAGTGTTGTAACAAAAATTTGACGGGATGGGGGATCAAAATCGTTTTTTTATCTGCAAATAAATATATAAAGTTAGTAATCATGAGTTTTTAGTTAGCCAAAAGAAATACAAAATACACTATCCAAATCAAGTTGAGTTTACTTACCACTAGAACCTTGGTATTTCAGCGGAAGAGATCTCTCAATCATTTGGCGTTTGAAGATCCTTATTCCGCTGCGACCCATTTTGGGGGTGTTACAAGATCTCTCAATCATTTGGCGTTTGAACCGAAGAGCGTTCTCGAAATTCATGTTTTTCGCCTCGATAGCTTCCTTCATTCTAAGGTTTTTCCTTTCTAGAGCGTTCTCGAAATCCATGTGTTTCGCCCAGATAGCTTCCTTCATTCTAAGGTTTTTCCTTTCTAGAGCGTTCTCGACATTCATGTGTTTCGCCTGGATAGCTTCCTTCATTCTAAGGTTTTTCCTTATCTTCTTTATATTTCTCAGCTTTTGTCTTAGGAGACGATGTTGGTTCATTGGGTATCTTCAAGTAAAGACGAATCATATGGGAAGTCGCATAAGATTTCGAGAAAATTTTCCTTGGTAAATTTATGTAGGCTGCCATTTCTTCCTGAAAAAAATCAAACTAGAATGAAGAGTATGAGAATAAACTACATTAATGAACAAAGGGTCTTCAACCACACTATCACAAATAAATTACCTAGAATCAGTTCTCAAAAGAAATAATCATACTTGTATATTTAATCTGTCATTAAAAAATAGTTAAACATAGTCAATAATACAAATACATACATATTGTATTTTGCATCTTCTGGTGAAAGTAAGCTTTAACTAGCTAGCTAGTTGACCAAGAAAGTACTGGTTTTTCATATAAATTATATACAAGTCATTGTCTAACTTGGTTGAAAAACCAATATTTACTATTCACTACAACATTCGCGAACCAATATTTACTATTCACTACAACATTCGCGAACCAATATTTACCATGTCTAACAGAGTATGGTTTATCCTCCATGTCGCTAGGGAATAGTTCCCCGGGCACATGTCGCCCGGGGAATACATCCTGGAAAGGCTCGAAGGGATTCAATTCCCCTGGCGACATGCACCTCTGACAAATCGATCAGCCCACAAACACCGATTTCAAGAAAACTAAAACGTTGGGTTGTCAAAGGTATTCCCCGACAACATGTCACCGGGGATTGTTCTCATTAATTAACTAAATTAACTAACTAACTAATAAATTAATTATTTAATTAATTTAGCAAAGGTATCTCGGCAACATGTCGTCGGGGATTATGTTGTCAATAGTTGACTAGTCAATTGTAGCCAGTGTTTTCCCTGCTAATATTTGTACTATCCCCGACGACATGTCGCGGGGGAAAAGTCTGCAGATTTCTTTTAAATGCAGCCTCAATAGGTTTTTTCGGGAATTTTTCTGGAAATAACCTACCAATAAACAAACCTGTATTTAGCAATATATAAACTACCCAAATACATTACAATTGGTACCAAAAAACAAAATAATATAACGGATCAACACATTTGATATAAATAAGCTAAATACGGCAAAATCCACAAAAACATAATAAAGTCAACAAAACGGGTTGCCTAGCCACAAAACTTGTATTATCCGCAAGATACAAGTCAACTAATGTTTAGATAACATGTTCTAAATGTACAAGTCAACAAATGTTTATAGGAGAACCGTAGATGGTATGATCGAATAATCTATAGTTCCACAACATGTTCACCCATTTCTGCGGAGAATATTCCTTGGATTGAAATCTTTGGAAAAATATATTGCTCATTTTGGATTCATGTTCAGTGTACCCCTGTGATTAAAACATCAGAAATTAATAAGGCACCGCAAATAATAACTATCGCCTGAAAAAAACAAGGTCAAAATGAAACCATACATCGAGTGAGAGTAAATCGACAACATAGCCTAGCAATGTATCATCACTCAAGTGGAGTTGTTTATCATTCGCCCATAGATTTAAAGCACTTTCAATATCTTTATTATAACTCGGTGAGGAGAAGAAAACAGTAGATGTGAGATGTATAACAATATGGTAGTTTTTATCAATTTGAAATACTAAATTTGTAACTTTCTCACTCATCAGCTATAATAAGAATTTCTTTAGAGAAAAGAGTTAAATAAAAATTTAACAAGTTGTAATAAGTTTAGGTCGGGTCTTATTACATGCATATCTAACCATACCTCAGACTTTGGTTCTGCCTCTCGAGTGTACAAGGCGTGATAGCAGTAAACGTGGGGTAAGTACTCACGGGCCCCTCGCTTTTATCAGACAAGTCGGTCTAGCCCAATATTAAAAATAAGACAAACATCAGTGATTAGAATAATAAACAAGCGGAATGGAATATACTGAAACCAACAAGAAACGACTAGAAGAGTTGGTAAAGGATAAATTATCAAACCATTATAGGTAATGCCTGAGAAATGTAATCAATGCAGTCCTCCAAACCAACAACTCAATTTTCTCAGATGTTTTTCCCACTTTCTATTAGCTCCCTGGATCGGCTAAGTCTAGCATCTGTCCTACAATAATTTTTGTCTAATGTTTGTTGGAGTTTAATTTCCCTACGCATTGCATCTTGTTTTTGAAACGTTTTTCTCATTATTCAGACACGCTTGAAGTTCCTGTACAAATTTAAGTTGGTTTACTTTATTACAAAAGCATAATAATCAGAACATTAATATGAGTTTATGGACTGATAGGGTGCCTTACCTCCTCTAGTATGATGTCAACAGCTTCTTTAGTTTCCAAATAATGCTTAAGAGAGTCTAAAGTTGGAAGTATATCTTCTTCTTTAGGGTCTTGAATTTTCATTCACTGAATCTGGTTTTGGTCGAAGAAAAACAGGTCAAGTCAGATATTATATATAGTACATAGATCAACTAATAAGAAAACAAGCTAGGATATGATTTTCTATTACTTACCATCACCCATTGATTAAACATAAGTGTCCTATTTAAAGTTGTTGTTTGTCAGCAACCCCAAACACCCCTTACGACTCCTTCAACACAAACACTAAACTACGGTTTTTAAGCATATCCAAACACCCATTAAAATGACCTACTAACCCCTTTAACACAGATAGAGTTGCAGAAAAGGTACCATTATGCTGTAATCTTTTCCCATATAATCGATGCCAAAAGCTTAATTGCTAGCATGGGAATCATCTCGTATCCCATTAAAACGACCCACTCACCCCTTTAACAGATATAAACCTTAAACTTTGTAACCATTCAAGAATTGCCTGCTTTTTTATCACCACTCATCGAGCTTATCATGTCTTACAAAAAGCCAAACACAAACAACAACAATAATCACAAAAAATTACAAAAAAAGCAACAAACTTATAAAATTAACTAAAAATTACTAAAACAAAACAAATTCAATACCGGTGGTGGTGGGTCATTTCGTGGGGAAGAGAAGAAGAGAGCAAGAAAGGTGGTGAGGAAGGTCGGCAGTGGTTCTTAGTGTGGTGGTGCTAAAATTAAAAACTAATTATATTACAAGAATTTAATTAAAATATTAAGTACAAAAATAAATTTATTAACACAAAAGAATTTAATTAAAATATTACCTACAAAAATATAAAAATTTGTTAAAAACTAATTATATTTTTTTAAAATATATAATTATTATTTATAATTAGTTTTTATAAAATATATAATTATATAAATACAAATAAAAACACATTCCAGTTTCTCGGTTCGTTTTGGGTCCGGTTGGTCCGGTTTCTCATTTCGTTCCGATCCGGTTGGCCCAGTTTCTCGGTTCAGTCCGGTCCGATCGGTTTGGTTTCTCAGTTCAGTCTGGTATCTCGGTTCGGTCCGGTCTGGTCGAGATGGCATCGTTGTACATTGATGTTCAACAGATGAGTCAAGATGGTATCGTTATACATTAGATGTTATCGTTGTACATTAGATGTTTAACGGATGAGTCGATAACAACTTTGTCACGCAATAAAACCCTAAAAACACCCATGGCGGCGATTCGTCTTTTCTTTCATAAAACAACCTGATCTACCACCTCCTTCACGTAATGATTGCTGTAACCCCTGTAATTGAGTTCATTCACATGTTGATTGATCTCATAACGAGCGTGTTAGGCGATTTTTTACCTTGGGACCAAAGGGATTAGTTTGTTTTGCGATTTTCTTTTAGGGTTTCCTACGCTATTTTTTCTGGCTTTTAGGATTTTCTCCTTCAATTCTCCTTTGTTTTCATTCTTCTGTTATTAATCATAGGTGTTCATAATTGGAACCATCATCACTCTAAAGAAGATCAGACATTGAAGATCTCTAAATCAGTTTTTATCACTAATTTTCCAGAAGGCTCAACCGCTAAGGATCTTTGGAAGGTGTGTAATGACTACGGTGCAGTTGTTGATGTCTTCATCCCGTTTAAGAAGTCAAAGGCAGGTAAATGCTTTGCATTTGTCCATTTCATTAAGGTCATTAATTTGGAGCGTCTTGTGGACAACCTGTGTACCATTTGGATGGGGAAACATCATTTACATGCAAATGTTGTGCGTTTTCAAAGACCACATAAACCTAATGCTTTTGTTCCAAAGGGGACAAACTCAGGGTCTGTTAAAAGCTCCTTCGCTTCTGTTATTAAAGAAGGAAATAAGGTGCACGCTTCTCCTGTTAACATTGAACCGGCTTTGATTCTAGATGATTCTTTTATTAAGGAGTATGATTTCAGTTCATCCCTCATGGGAAAGATAAAGGATGTTTCCGCTATGCCTAACCTATACACCATCCTTTCTGAAGAGGCTTTTCAGAATATCAAAATTACATACCTCGGAGGGATGTGGGTTCTTTTACAACTGGACTCTATTGCAACTAAAGAGAAGCTCCTAAATCATATTGGAGTTGGTTCTCGGTTCACTATCATCAAGCAAGCCTCTGACTCTTTTGAAAGTGATGAAAGGATTATATGGGTATTGATTAAAGGTCTTCCTATCAAAGCATGGACGTCCAATTCTTTTCGAAAGATCGCATCGTTGTGGGGGGAGCTTGTGGAGTGGGAAGATACAGATTCTAAATCCTTATTTGTTAAGCATATGTGCTTAAAAACAAAACTAGATATATGTATTAACGGCAGGTGGAAAATCATTATTCAAGGTAAAGTGTTTTGGATTCGTGCTAAGGAAATGGACGCTTAGACTCCAACTTTCCATGATGATCGTTATGGCGATTCCTCCGACGAAGATTCACAAGATGAAGGAGTGGAGGATATAGCACATGACAAGGATGCCAATGGGTTGAGTGACATAGAGAGTATCATAATCTAATTTCATGCAGGTTAATGATTATGCTCAATAAAACTCTAACAACAGCAAAATAGGAGATGGTACAAAATCTGAAGATCCTTTCAACATATACGACATGTTAAATGGTCATCACAAAAAGGCGAGTAACTTAAGTAATGAGCCAAAATTTTCCCCTGGATTTACACCTATTAATCACAAAGGATAACTTATAGCAGAGGAAAGTGTACACGATGTAACCGAATAGGTACAATATATCTCAAATAAACTCAAGGAAAGGAAACTCAATGGTGGGGTTTTAAAACAAAGTTGCTAGAATACAAGTTCCCAAAAAATTGCAGGTGGATCTATTCTAGAAGTAATGGACGAACTGGTGAAGGTCGGCCAAACAATGGGCTATAACATGGAAGGTTGCGCCAAAAATATTAAGGCAATTATTGGTTCACAAGGAGGTTATGATGTGTTTAGATGAACTTTATGTCTCTAAACGTTCAAGGCCTTAATAACAAGGCTACAAAGGGTTGGGTACACGTGTTATGTCAGAAACATAGAATTAACTTTGTCTCTATTCAAGAAACGAAGACGGAGAATATTGATTCTTTTTCTATTAAGGATTTATGGGGTAATTTGAATTTTGACTATGTGGTTGGTTCTTCAGTTGGTTTCTCATGCGGCATCATTTGTGTTTGGGATCCATCTAAGTTTATTCAAGAGCATGTCTCTAAATCTGATTATTTTGTTGCTATAATGGGTGTTAGCCATATGATTTGTAGTGATTGATTGGCATATGATTTGCATATTTAATATGATTGATTGGCTAGTGATTAGCTTGATTAGTGGGTAATCATTATTTACCGAGAATAGCTTGTATAGGCATCTTATATATATCTGTTCTCTTTGTAATGCCACACGAAATCAATAAAAGTAATACCATTCTACATGGTATCAGAGCCGCCGCCTCCGGCCGCCGGCTACACGCCGGAGGTTCGGAGGGCTCCCTTTATACCTTAACCTCTGTCATTTTTTTTATCTTCAAATATCAAGTAATAATGAAAATCCACCTCCACCAATCAATCAAATCCAATCAAAACCAACCGACAACCGTCTCCTCACCAGATCCACCACAACGACCACCATCTGCCGCGCATTCCCCACCGAGGTTTTGTGATAACTAGCCGCCAGATTTATTTTTTGATTGTTGGCTTTGTGTTGATAACCGGTCGACTTACTTGTTTGTTTGATGTCGATCTTTAGTTCAAATGATAGTCACTCGACAAGATCTTACTATTTGTTGGTCGATCGTGTTTTTGTTGAAATTAAATGAAATGAAGAAAGTGGGGACATACTTTGACGATTATGATGTCTAATTGATGCAAGTTATTTTATTTTTATTTATTTATTTATTTTTATTTTTTTCGAATCCAGGGTATCATTCCCGAGACGACAAGTGTTTGTTTGTTGGTCGAATCTAGGGTATCAAATCCCGAGACAACTTTTGTTGGTGTCAAATCTAGGGTATAAGTCCCGAGATGAATTTTGTCGAATCTAAGGTATCAAGTCCCGAGACGACTTTTGTCGAATCTAAGGTTTAAGTCCCGAGACAACTTTTGGTTTTTGGCAGATAGATACAGGTTGAGTCTGCCATCTTTGACAGATAGATATACCTTGAGTCTGGATGAATAATTTTTATTTCTTAGTTGTTTTTTTTGAGTCTGTAAAAAAAAGTTTTTTCTGTTTGTAAATTTCTGGTTTGAAGATTTGTCTCCGCATGTTGGCGGATTTCTTCAAAAAATATTGTTCGTGTTTACTACTTAAGTCCAAGCTTTCGCGTTTTCGTCGCTCGGACTGCGGGAGAGTGTTAGCCATATGATTTGTAGTGATTGATTGGCATATGATTTGCATATTTAATATGATTGATTGGCTAGTGATTAGCTTGATTAGTGGGTAATCATTATTTACCCAGAATAGCTTGTATAGGCTCCTTATATATATATCTGTTCTCTTTGTAATGCCATACGAAATCAATAAAAGTAATACCATTCTACAATGGGCACTTGGTCCCCATCGTCCACTAAACTTCTAATAATTTATGTTTATGCTCCTCAAGAGTTGAGAGAAAAACGGGATTTATGGAATTACCTTCGCTCTTTTATAGACAGGTGGGAAGGAGAAACTGTGATAATGGGTGATTTTAATGAAGTCCGGTTTGAGCACGAAAGGTTCGACACTTTGTTTAATCGTCAAGGAGCTAATGCTTTTAACAATTTTGTCTGTTTGGCTGGATTGATAGATCTTCCTTTAGAGGGATATGCTTTCACTTGGGCTCATAAAACGGCTTCTAAGATGAGCAAACTTGACCGGTTTCTTCTCTCAGAAGTTTTATTAACAAAATTCCCGCATCTTCAGCTTTATGTCTTGATAGACATTTATCTGATCATCGGCCCATTCTTATGCGGGAATCGTGTTTCGACTTTGGCCCACCCCTTTTCGGGTTTTTCATTCTTGGTTCTCAATGGAAGGTTTTGAAACTTTTGTGGAATCTACTTGGAAGTCTATGAATGTCGACGAGTCGAATGGTTTGATTAGATTAAAGACCTTGAATGTTTCAAAGACTTGAATGTTTCAAAGACTTCATGTTTATGCTTTAGTAAATAAACATAACCATAACGACTATAATCATCTGTGAAAGTAATGAAGCAGCTAGCACCTTGTTTTGACACATGTCTAAGTGGACCACATACGTGAGTATGTGTTACTCCAAGAGGATCTTTTGCCCTTACATTACTATGAGGAAAAGGTTTCTTTGTCATCTTGCCAGATAAACAAGATTCGCATTTATCAAAAGATTCATCATCCGTTGATTTTAACAGCCCATCTTGTTGCGGCTGTTTAATACATTTCTTGTTTATATGAGCAAGACGGCAGTGCCATATATAAGTAGAGTCCAAGTTATGCTTGACTCTTTTATTGCTAATATTATAAATAGAATTAACGTTTGATACAAGATCAGGAATATCAATTTCATAAATACCATTACGAGCAACAACATTAAAATAAAGAACATCATTCTTTGAAACTGAAATTCCATAATCCGTAAAGCATTGAACAAATCCATTGTCAACCAAACGAGAAACTGAAACAACACCTCTAGTTATATTAGGTGCCATAATAGACAATGTCTAAAACAAAATCACAAGCCATTAGGTAAAACTAAGTCAAAACCTATCAATAGTTCTAACATGTTCACGAACTCCATTGCCCACAACAGTAAAGAGCCCTTGATTTCAGCTTCCTTCAATCCTAATCCCTTTTCGTGATACAAATGTAAGTACCACAACCAGTGTCATACTTCCAGGAGTTATTATTAGGGAAATAAAATAATTCTATTATGAAGATACCTGAAGAACTGGCAGAGCCAACTTGCTTCTTTTTCTTCAACAACTCAGCAAGATAAATAGGATAGTTCCTTTTCCAATTCCCTACCTCCTTACAGGGAGCATGCATCATCCTTAGCTGGGCTCTCCAGAGCATAGGTATAATAAAAAACTACCGATACACGATTAAGGTTTTTAGTCTTAGGATATAACCCTTATCATTTTCCTTGCCTTTAACATAAGGGATGTATATTGGACTTCCCCGACTTTCAAATATTTACTTTTGGATCCTTTTCGTGAGTAAGATATCAAAAATGGTTGTATTAATCATCCTTAGACTTGAGATATAAGTTAACCTTGCATGTATGAATATCACTTTTTGATTATAAGTCAAATGCTATCCTAAATAAGAATGTTATAAAGGCTATTTTTGGAAGTGATGTATAGTAGCATCCACAACACTTGTAGTTAATATAGATATTGTTCCTCCAATTGTTTAAATTGCAGTATGATACCATTGGAGCCTCTCCAGAATTAATCAGATAATTGTGCACCCAAAGTGTAATTCAAGATGATTTTTGATTACGTTTAGTAGATCTGAATTAACTTCTATAATGAGAACTAAATGGTTAGACTATATGGAATGAGTTAGGATTCATATACATGGTTTAACGGTATCTGTAACAAAGGGATATCTATAAACCATTATATTGATATGTTTATTAAAACCATAACTCTGGGATGAATACAATGTTGCTAGACGCTTTCTACTGTTAGTATAAACTTATGTACTATGCTAAATCCCAAGTGGGAGCTTTTGGTTTGTGTTCATTACGTGTAACGATTATACGACTAAAAATACATGAGCCTATCGGAGGCACACACGGATACACGAAGAGTACGTTTATTGTGTATTTAATATATGTAACTCGTTTATATTTATTAAATATATAATATGTTTCATGAAATATGTTTAACGGATTATTAGTTTAATCGTTAGACATTATAGACTAATTAATACACGTTCAATATAAAGAGAAGGGTTTAAAAGTGGGAAAAATAAACTCCCGTCCTCCTCCCTAAGTGGTTGGTTCTAAGAAGGATTTAGGAAGGGTCTAAGTGTCGATTTTCAGAAAGTGTAGGAGGTGAAAAATAAAGCTTGGAGAACAAGTTGGTGTGCTATATAAACACACCTTAGCTCCTTATTTTGCCGATCAACACACAAGAGAAAAACACTAATTCTGTTTTGGCTTTTATCCTCTCCCTAAACCCTACGTCAATCATAACCTAAACTGTTAAAACACTTTAGAGATTTTCTGTTAATGTTCATAAAACAGAAATCTGTTGCCGATATATTACAACAAAAGTAATATAGTCCACTGTTAAGTGTGCTTGTTTGTGATCCTATTGACCTAGGTTCGATCCCTGTTGTGGTCAGTTTCTGGGTTTAATTTTTTCTGACAGTTTTTGGTTCGATCCAAACACATACTACTTAGGTGTTTGGATCGGATATACAACAAGCATTAAACACAAGTTGTTTTGGTAATCCTGATTACTTATTTAATTTATATGTGTTAATTCATAATATTATTCTAGATACATCCGTTGCGTACTCGTAGTTAATGGTTAACTAGATTATAAAATCCCAACAAAATTAAGCATTTAAGTGACTTATAGATGTGTTGTGTGCTTAATTGCTGTAACTGTACAATGTTTTGCTGTTATTTTATGAATTACTTGATTCATCCATGGCTTGGTTGGTCATTGAGTAAAGTTATGCATACATACGCAAACCATCAACCAGAGATCAAGTTTAAGTTTGAATTCTTTTCCTTTTCATAAATATTAAAAGACCTCCGTCAACAATGTCAGAGAAGGCTAAACTTTCTAGACTTACAACTATAGGCTAATAGTGGCTTGATTGATGACGTACCCTGAAACTGCCCCTCCCGGAAATGTCTATGTTTGATCCTAATTATCTAATAATTAAACAATGTATTTATTCGCATAAGGCTTCTTCATCCAATGACTCCGGCCACATACATCGATTTAATCGATTGCGTAAGCCTTCACGTATTATATAAATAAATACCATATAGCACATAATCTTTTAACTTTTTTTAGGCCCCATTAATTCAATAATAAGAGTCTTCCTGAATTCTTGAATCATGGATCTTACCAATTAAGAAAATATTTAAAATTATGCGAATCTTGATCATATTTAAACCAAATCCTTTTAACAAATTAACAAGATTTAAAAATTTAATAATAATCCATGATAAATTTGCATGATTTTATCATGGATCTCCATTAACAATTAACAAAACTTAAAACAATTAACAATTAATACATCAAGTTTTATATAAAATTGCATACAACCTAGATCTCATCTAATTAATTTTATTAACCATCAAGATCAAATCTTTTTAACATAAAACGCCCACCGGGGCATTAAAATTAATCACGAAACCTTAATTTGTCCAATTTTATTCCTTGTAATTAAAGATTCTACACGATGGCTCGTGATGCCACTGTTGGGTTTTATGATCTAATTAACCAATTAATTAACACGAGTACGCAGCGGAATTAAAGATTACATGTAGAACACATTAATTAACAAGGATAGAAGATGTATACCTTTTAGCACGAAACGATACACCGCTTAAGGTAACCGTTAACACCGTCTTCTATATACGCGTGTGTATTACGTCACACGCGAAAACCCTCCAAGATCTAAAGCAAGATCTCTCTAAGTTGACACACACAATACGTTCTTAGCAAACAACGAAGTATGCTAGTACTAGTAGTGATTAGCAAACGATTATCTTCGTTCTTGAATCAATCAACACACGAACTAAGAAAGCAAAACCCCGCCTTTGTGATCGTTAAACACCAAGCCGAAACCCTAAGGTTTGCTTGGTTCGGTCGTACGCCAAGGGAGGAAAAAACCGAAACCCTTACTTGGGTTTTGGAGGTCGACGAGCAAGAGAGAGGCACAAGGAGGATTTAGGGTTATTAATCCTCCTTATATAGCCTATATTACTTGGTGAACAAGTAACAAATCCCACCTCCATTAGGAGTAGAATTCTCAGCCGACTACAACAAGGAGGGGCAAACCGGACCCTTCCTTTTTCCTGGTTTTGCATATTAGTCCTTCACGTTTAACTTTTAAACATAAACTAATATTTCTTTAAAACACTAATTAAACGTTGTTTTACATATTAGCGTGTGCGTCCCCTTACGCTCGAATAAATAATTTGGATATATATTATTTACGATGGACATATTCCAACAATTTTAAGTGCTTAATAGCGTATTGTATTTTGGAAAAAGCTTAATAAGCACTTTGAAGGTGTTTGGTTAAGCTTATGTCAGAAGGCTTGTATCATTTTCGGGAAGGAAATAAGCACTAGGGATTTTTAGAAACACATAAGCTTATCCAAATACCCCCACTGTATAGCCTAGAAAATATTAGTTAGTTACAGTATTCATCGTTTATTTCTTTATCTGTTTAACTACTGATTAGCTTATTTTATGCTTCCCCACTAAGATTTTGGAGCTCAATAGTCAGATCAAGAAGAAACAAGATATTTTTAAGACTTTGGAAAATCCTGACTATGCTTTCAAATCTTTATTTGTCATTGAGAAAATACTTGGATAAACTCTTTATTTAATCTCTTTACGTTGTAGGACTTAATTTTATTTTGAACCCTTAACCTCCAATCTGGACTTTACTTATGTTTAAACTTCAAAGAAACGAAACAAAAGATATAAAATTTAAATTGTAACTTTGTAGTTGATTGTCTGAGTTTCGGTGAATTCCTTAGATGTACAGGTATGCCAAAATCGTTCTAACATTTATCGATGCAAATGAAGAAATTTTCAAGCAAAGAATGCGCATTGAAATCCAATCCACCGATAGCACCAATAACTAGAATGTTGTTGTTACTCTTATACTTTTAATTCTGTCACTTGTATCTGTTTTGGTACAATTTCCACATCTTTAGTCAAAACGAAGACAACGTGTCATGAAACACAACATATTTGCTGGATGTACATGTTGCATGTCAGAGCTCGAACTCGGCTAAGTTGGTGCCTTAATTTTTAAGCTCGAGCCACCGTCGTGGTATGTTTGGGTCGGCTGGAGCTCGACCCGTTTATTTGATTAAGCAATAAAAAAATTAAAGAAATATCTATTTTGAGCTCGTTATTTAGCTTTATATTGAGCGCGTTAATAAGCCCGCCTATAGTACAAATGTTTTTTAAGCATCGATTCAAAACCGAACCGAACCAAAAACTGACCTTTTTTTGAAGAAAAAATAAGGGGAACATTGAATATTAATTATCAAAAAACATTGAAAAAAAAGAACTTATAATGGCTTAATTAAGAACTTTTCTTTTTTCAACGTTTTAGTCATATAATTTTGGAGAACATTGGAAAAAGAATATTCCATCAAAAACCGACTTTTTTTTGCATATAAAAGAAAAAATAAGGGGCATAATAATTATAAATCTAATACTTCTTATTGACGACAACAACCCTAAAAAAATCAAATAATGACGACGACAATCGAAGAAAGCATTCCTTGGTTTCACTAGAAATCATCCATGAAATCTTGTTGAAAGCTACAGTTAAATCATTATTACGATGTAAGAGTGTTTGTAAAGATTGGTACTCTTTAATTTCCGACCCTAATTTTATTAAAAAACATTATTCTTTATCTTCTACTCTAACAACATAGAACATGATAGACTTGTATGGAACACTTGTAAACAAGCAAACGATCTCATCAGCTTTCCTCTTTATGATGTGTTATTTGATAAATTTGTTGCTGCTGCTGATGAGCTTAAAAATCCATTCAATCAGTCTCAATATTTTATGATAATTGGGTCTTGTTATGGATTAATGTGTGTCTTTGCTGAGAATGGTTTGTTTATATATAACCCTGCTACTAGAATATGCAATGCGTTACCTTTTCGTACGATAAATAGTCAGCGTAAGGCCATATGGTATTCTTTCGGGTATGATGAGTCTACCGAAGATTACAAAATTGTTGAAATAACGTCCACCATTACTAACAACGTCTACCTATACTCTTTGAAAACCCAAAAGTGGAATAGACTCATCATTTTTATTGTTCAAAGAGTATAGGTAGACTTTGTTAGTAATGGTGGACGTTATTTCAACAATTTTGTAATCTTCGGTAGACTCATCATACCCGAAAGAATACCATCTGGCCTTACGCTGACTATCTATCGTACGAAAGATAACGCATTGCATATTCTAGTAGCAGGGTTATATATAAACAAACCATTCTCAGCAAAGACACACATTAATCCAGGACAAGACCCAATTATCATAAAACATTGAGACTGATTGAATGGATTTTTAAGCTAGGAGCAGATTTATCAAATAACACATCATAAAGAGGAAAGCTGATGAGATCGTTTGCTTGTTTACAAGTGTTCCATACAAGTCTATCATGTTCTATGTTGGTAGAAGATAAAGTATAATGTTTTTTAATAAAATCAGGGTCGGAAATTAAAGAGTACCAATCTTTACAAACACTCTTACATCGTAATAATGATTTAACTGTAGCTTTCAACTAGCTTTCAAAGTGATCGAAGAAAGCAGTCCTTCGTTTCCACTATGAAATCTTGTTGAAAGATGTGAGTATGAAGAACAGGTTTGATATTTTTTTGTCTGATGAAAACGTAAATGAGGAAACTAATGAAGGGGATCAAGTCAAAATTCTAATTAAAAGAGCTTGTGATATGGGTATTCCAATTTCTGATGATGATACTGGCCTCTTGATATGGTTGACTTGTATTATGACATGTGGAAGAAAAGGAGTGCACAGTTTTTATCTCCTAAGCAGAATGCAGCAAGAAAGGTTGCAGATCTTAGGAGCAAAATTAGCCATTTGAGTAGGAATATCAATGATAATGCTATATTTGAAAGCTCAAGAAATGGCAAAGCAATCCAAAGAAGCTTCTGGTAACTTGTGAAAACTTTTACTCACAGGCTTATAAAGCTGAACAAAAGAAGATTGTTGACCTAGAGTGGGAAAGAAGACGAGCTGAGGTTGATTTGTTCTTGGTTTCTAAAGAGGTGATGACTGATAACATAAGGGATGTGTGGAGTGATGATATGATGGAGTACTATATGGATATAAATGTGACGAAAGATGAGCAGATGAAAGAAATGGACATTTTGATGATTTTGGAGGTAGGGTATCCGAGAATGAAGTGGAAGAAGTAAATGATGCTACTGCTAGTTTCATGGTTCAGAATGAATTGTCTAATGATAGTGATGTATCCATGACTCATGTTCGTGGTGGTGTTGCATCTCACCCCTCTAATCTTCAATGATAGTCAAAATCGGTTGTTGGAACATTAGAGGGTTGTTGCAAACCTCTAAAGAAGATGAAGTCAAATTGTTTATTAGGGAAGAATGTTTGAGTATGTGTGCCATTGTTGAAACCCGTCTTAGGAAGAAAAGTGTCAACACAGTTTGTGAGAGATTGAACGCTGGTTGGGCTTGGACTTCTAATGCAGTGGAGAGCAGGAAAGGGTGCATAATTATCGTTGGTGCTGCAATTCTTCTTACATCAGTAGTGGTTTTACGACTGTTGGTGCTTCAGTTTATGGGGCTCATGGGTTTTCTAGGATTGTTGAGTACTCAGGATATGTTTCAGGTTCAATTGGCTATGGTTCTGGTTTTGTCAGCTTGTTTTCTGGTTCAGGCTCTTGGAGTGCAACAAAGTGTACATCATTGATAAAGGTTTCAGAGTTCTTTGGACTGATAAATGGTTTCAGGTTATGGTTAATATGACGACGTACCTGATGTTTTCCATTTGCAAGTATGCTAGTTAAACCATATTTACAATCTTTTCATTACAAGTGTAAGAGTGTTGAGTGATTTACGATTAAAGGTACTCGCGTTCAACATAGTCACATAAACTTTTTCTCTCTATCACCAAACAAACATAATAAAACCATCAAATTGACCGCCTAAAACATACTTCACTTAAACAAAAACACACATCTTATGGTATATTCACATACATTTTTCGTTTTTCGTTTCTTCCAAACACGTTGTTGTCACCATAATCATGTTATCACAAGAAGGCAATGGCGTAGCTGTGTGGAGGGTTAGGTGGGCCATGGCTGGCCCTAGGGGTGTAAACGATCCGAGCCGAGTCGAGTTTTAGCCTAAACGAGCTAGGCTCGTTTATTAACTACTCGGCTCGAGCTCGGCTCGAGCTTGAATAAACTTTTATAAATTGGCTCGAGCTCGAGCTCGGATATTTTTTTGTTGTTCGAGCTCGAGCTCGAGGCTCGTTTAAGATATTTTACCTTTTTTGTACTCTTACAATAAATTAACTTTCAGGCTTAAGATGCTCGTATAAAAGATTGAGCTTGACAAGCTCGCTTATTAACTCAAGCTCAAGCTCGAAAGCTCATTTACAATTATAAAAATTGTTCTAATGCTCAAACTAAAGTTAATATAACTTATAAGCTCAACAAATATTGTTTAAGAACACAATATTAATGTTTAATAACATCTAAATCTTAACTAAGTTTTAAATAGGGTGGGAGCTTTGCTTATATAGAGTTTTTTCTCTTGGAAGTTTTTCTCTTCTAGCGATGTGGGATAAATCTACTAACCATGTCCTTTTTATATTTCAATTTCTCTTGTTCTTTTGATATTTTATATATTTTTTATTTATTTTTTATTTTAAAACAAAAATGAGATTGTTTGTTGCAATAGTGATATCAAACTGAGTTTAAATTTTATTTAAACCA